>MU159235.1:188324-212854 GCA_015888305.1 Antheraea pernyi | reverse complement strand
CTCTGGCGCTCTCACTAACCGAACGAAAGGCAACAATGCGAGCAGTTACCTCACGTCGGTTTTCTGTAAGTACCACCCGGTACTGCCCTAGGCAACCTGACCAAATTAGTCCGGGGCATAATACTAACGGACCACCCCTCCAAAATAATTAAATATTCAAACTCAAAATCGATTGACATATCGCCATACTAGAATCGAACATCAATTCTTTCGTGTTACATAAAATAATATATATGGCTCAAATTGAAAAGAACATTAATGTATACATTATATATATTCTATATTCCACATATATATATGTGGAATCCAATAAAATCTTTTAAAGTATTTTCATTTTATTTCACAAATAAATGTGCATCACTTTAAAATAAATAAAACGTCTTTCGTCTCACATCGTAAACACAGAGAACATTATCTATCGTAAACGTCTCCTTCCGACACGCCACCAACATCCATCCTATACACTCACATCTTGGGTTCAGTTTCTTCTAACTTTCCTAAACATAAATAAATAATTTGAAATGTACAGACCTGCAAAGAACAACCTATTCTCTCCAGGTACTCCTGGCACCGGAGCAGCCAAAAGGTCATAGTCGGTTCCCGAAGATCCGACCGCGACGAAACTGTACGAACCGCGTGCGAACGGATCAGCTCGCCATCTACGTAAACAGTTGTTGATTTTGAATGATCTGAGTTTTTTTTAATTTAATAAATAAAAACTGAAAATTTCCTTTACCTAAAAAGTGCAAGAAAAACCAAAACTTCAAAAAAAAATAGGCGAAAAAATATATTCAATGTCAATTATATTTGTGGTCTGATAACGTGTTTACAGATTATATAGACTGTATTAGATACAGATTATAGCAGACAGAGCTTTACTAATTTGCTATGATTAGATTTTACCTGGTAACTACACATTCCTTAGGTTGGGGTACGGCGGCGTGCCCAAAAATACTCTTCAAGACAGCGATGCACCTGCCTACGATAACGTCATCCGTTACGTTTTCCATAACTGCGGCCGCTTCGCCTGCCACGAGAGCTAACAGAACCGGAGCGCTGTACAAGTTCCAGAAAAGGAACAATTCACCTGCAAAATTAAAAAGTTATGTACCTCGTTAGCCACTTTTAATAGCTTTTGCATCAAAATAACGGCGCTGTGGTAATAATTTTGCCACAGGAAACACGAACGAGTTTCCTTTACAATAATTGAACGCAGTATAGATACCTATCTTTGGATTTACTGTGTAAACAATTACCTGTAATTATTTTGAACATATTCTATTAACAAATTTCACCGAGGAAACATTTTTTTACTTAAAAAGGTATTATACCAAATTTGGAGAACAATTTTGATTGATTGATTTCCAATTTGGCACAGAAAGTATATTGGGTTCCAAATGCAAAAAGGGCATTTATTATATTTTTTTGTTGTTGTCAATCGCTTTGTAGATATTATTTCAACTTACTTTGGGATGTAAGGGGTGTCAAATAACATCATAAGACTTGAGACACCCAAGCCAACCTCACCTGCACGTGGTGCACCCTGCTGAATAACGAACAAGGCAATGGCGAAAGCGGGGTGGTAATTTCCAATTTCCAATGTGGCACAGAAAGTATATTGGGTTCCAAATGCAAAAAGGGCATTGTAGATATTGTAGATATTATTATTATTATTGTATTGATATTATTGTAGATATTATTTAAACTTACTTTGGGGTGTAAGGGGGCCTGTGCATATCCAGCTATTCGCAGGCCGGCATGACAGCGGCGACCAGCGACCAGCACTCGGTGGTCGCCGTTGCTTTTGGACTGTACTGTGCTTACCATCAGGCAAAGTGCAGTCACTTTGCCGTGCTACAATAAAAAAAAGAAGAGAAAAACAAGTATTTTTTGCGTCTTTTTATATATCATAGGAGGCAAAGGAACAGGTGGACCACCTGATGTTAAGTCTTCAGCATAGACACTAGACATACCAGGGGAGGCGTCAACATATTGCCAGCCTGTGTTTGGTGGGTGGGCGATGCTCGGGGAGCGAAGGAAGGGGGAGAGGGAAGGTGAGCCTCCGGCGATCTCACTGACCGAACGAAAGGCGACAGTCCAACTGTTACTTCACGTCGGTGTTCTGTGAGAGGGTGGTACTACGCCGGGCGAGCCGACCCATTCATGCTGAAACCAATAATAGCTTCAGCGTGGTTCTAGTGATTCGCTTCCGCGGGTCGCGTTTCGAGATCAGCCTGTGCATATCCAGCTATTCGCAGGCCGGCATGACAGCGGCGACTCGGTGGTCGCTGTTGCTTTTGGACTGTACTGTGCTTACCATCAGGCAAAGTGCAGTAAGTTTGACGTGCTACAATAAAAAAAAAGAGAAAAACAAGTATCTTTTGCGTCTTTTTTTATATCATAGGAGGCAAAGGAACAGGTGGACCACCTGATGTTAAATCTTCAGCATAGACACTAGACACACCAGGGGAGGCATCAACGTATTGCCAGCCTTGTTTGGAGGGCGGGGGATGCTCGGGGAGGGAAGGGAGGGGGAGAG
Organism: Antheraea pernyi; assembly: GCA_015888305.1. Lineage (NCBI taxonomy): Eukaryota > Metazoa > Arthropoda > Insecta > Lepidoptera > Saturniidae > Antheraea > Antheraea pernyi. The sequence goes on along the minus strand of MU159235.1, from coordinate 210,315 downwards.
GGAAGGTGGGCCTCCAACGATCTCACTGACCGAACGAAACGCAACAGTGCAACTGTTACTTCACGTCGGTTTTCTGTGAGGGGGTGGTACTATGCCGGGCGAGCCGACCCATTTATGCTGAAACCAGTAATAGCTTCAGCGTAGCTCTGTGATATAAACCCCTGTTTAACTGCTGTGATGCACCCTTTTTGCATTTAGCACGTGGTATTTTGAAATATGATTTTATGTAAATGTTTCCATCAATCGTAACCCAGTCACATATAACAAATAAACATATGTATATCAAAACTTCTGAGTAAACTGCTATGTTGTTAAATCCTTTTATTTATCAGTTCTATGAGGTTATGTATTATCAATTTAGGGATTCGTACAAAATAATCCATAAATAACAAACCCTACGTATACTATTAAAAAATTGAAATACACCAAATAAATTTAGAATAGTTATTTCCCACTGAAATTTATTTAAAAAGGTGTTTGCAACGGATTCTCACATAAATCGTTAACGAATCCCAGAGATAAATGAACATGAGGCATTCGTGAACCTTTTTAAATCCGTATGTTAAATTGATCTCGATTAAAAAATCACAAGGTCCGCTTAGTACATTGTTCTGGAATGTCTAAGAACAAATGCGGGGTATTAATGAAGTTAGCCGAGACTCGTATTCAACAATGAGGTGTAGAGGTGAACTAAAGCATAACGTAAAAAGTCGGCCGTTTTAACTTATTAGTGCATCATGTATGTGGAGTTCCGTAACATTGTTTTTAATTGAAAATTTCTTTTGCCGCATTCAACAATTTTCTAGGTAAAATTTATTTCGTATGGGAAAATCTTATGGGTTCGCGTCACCGATAACCTCGACATGCTAGTGAAGTGTCACCGATGACCACGACATATTGTGCTTGTGCCAGACATTGTATTTACTCGATTGTATAACATGCGTGTTTGAATTTTTTTGGATGGACAAAATCTTGTTATTTCGCGTCACCGACCGTCACCGATAAGACGGCGACATGCTAAATAAACTTATGATTTCGCGTCATGACATGCTAGTAAGCGTGACCGACCATACTGCACTTGCGCGGCTTGCTTCAGACTCGCGACGCGTAGTATAGCGTCATGTGTACATGTAATATTGATATATTGTATTGAAATTGTGCAGTCAGTGATAATTTTGATTAATTAATAAATTATATAAAGATGGATATAATTATTGCCCGATAGATGTTAAAAAAGCACACTAATATAAATAATTTAAAATTACAGATTATGAAATTTAAATATTTCAAACGATAACTGATCTAAACATATTAAAAAGTACACAGTTATTCCATTGTTATAAGTTTTTACTTCTATCGACAGTATCAATAACAAAATCCACTAAGAAGACGTATACTTCACGTGTTATTAAATAATTATCAACAGATTAATATAATCTCTAGAAATCTAGTTTTATCTTAGTTTACATCTATGATTTTGATAGTATTTGAACATAAACTATCGCTTCGCCTTCTTTAATAGGCACATATACTAAAGAAGACGTCGCAGGAATGAGGAATGACCAAAATTGATAGCACATAAAACGAAGCATTCAGATATTATACCTGCCAGATTTACGAGTATAGTAGCTGCGGTTATAGCGATTTCATTAGAGATTACATTTTTTTTGCTATTGATATGACTTTAAGTTGAACTTATTAATTAACATGCGAGATCCAGTAAAACAATTACGAAACTAATAGGACAAGACTGATTGAAAAACACATTTGTAAAAGTAAAATTAGTTATTCCAGTGATGATAATCACTGTAACTCAATAGCTCATGTGTTCTGAGAAGGATAAATCAACTAACATATCTTTTATTCTATGTACTTGTTATTACGTTGAACTGAAATACATAGTAGCATCTATGAACTCATTTTTTTTCCATTCCGAGGCACGGTACCCTAAAAAGCTTGTCTTGGCTTGTTGCCGTGATTTATTACCACCGGCGGCCCCCTTAGGTTCCTCGGTGGCGTTAAATTATTCAGCTTTTAATTTGTTATCGCTGCCACTGGTGTTTCCAAGTTTTACACTATTTAGAATGGCAAATTATTAACAAATTCTGCATGAGATATGTAGTAATCTATTCTTCCTTTTCTTTAGATAATAATAATGATTCACCACGGTAGTATGGTACGACAAATCCAGGCAAAGTTTATTGAATATGAATTGAATTGGTCACTCGAAATACTTTATTAATCATTTATCATTATATTTATTTATCACATATTATAAATCAAAGTCCCCTACTGCGTCTGTCTGTCTGTCTGTTCGTGATAAACTCAAAAACTACTGGACGGATTTTCATGCGGTTTTCACCAGTAGCTAAAGTGATTCATGGGGAAGGTTTTGGTATATAATTTGTCAAGGATTTTTTTATAGTCAGGGCGGGACAACGTCTACCGGGCCCGCTGGTTATTAAATAAATATCTATTGTATTCGAAACAAATATATACTATAAAGTATAAATACAGAATGAAAGGAAATATACAAATAATATAAAATAAACAAAGAGATCATACTGATCGCAGATTCATTTTATCGGGGATACTTTTGCTACATTTTCAGTGGTAACTTTGTAAAGTGTAAATCAAAATCAACATCTCCCGTTTTGCAGAGAGAGACGATCTTGAAATTGATTCTATCTTTACGCTTCCTAAATTGCTTTCGATTAAGTTCGTTTCGGATTATAACTTAACTTGAAACTTTATTCTTTTACGTTCAAGGGTTTCAAACTTAATTTACGTTGTTAACTTTTGGTACGTACAATTTAAATAGCCTGAAAGATATGATAAGGTTATTAGAAAATATAAATGAAGTATACAAGACCTCTACTAGCTGTTGTTGTACCGACATGTCCAAAGAGATTGGCGCTCGGATCCCAGAACGTACGTTCGAAGCATAGAACTACATTGTTTAGATTACCATACCCGAGACGTTTGATTGCTGCCACCTGTAAATAAAATTAAAATTTATCGCAATTAACAATGCAATGCGGTTATAAAAAAAAATATAGACGATATTTACAAAAAGTTATTACAGTAAAAATAAACCAATGTACTTTACCAGAAGAGGCCTAATACGAAATTGATATACTGAAGCGGTAACTGTTCCCGTGTTCTATGTTTTAAGGTACAATAAAATGAGAGATCTTAAATTTTCAGGATATCATTAACTTGTTAGTAGGTACTAACTATGCCCTAGATATCGTTTCAAGATCTTTTTGTAGTCGATTCACTATACTTATGGCCCAGCGGCCTTTATATTTCATAAAATAATTTGTGTTAAACTATTAAAATCAAAGAAGTCGATATCATTATATGCACGAAAATGTATAGTTACAAAAAAGATGAAAGTCATAAGACGTATAACATATATTATATAAGCGGGCCTGGCAGACGTTATCCCGCCCTGATCATAATAAAAAACCATGACAAATTATATACCTAAACCTTCCTCGCATCACTTTATCTATTGATGAAAACCGCGTGAAAATCCGTTTACTAGTTTATCGCGAACAGACAGAGAGACGTGGCAGAGGATTTTGTTTTATAATATGCAGTGATGTAGGTATAATGTGTGCTATTTTTGCTTTAAGATATTTCACCTGCAAACCCAACTTACTTTCCAATCGGGGAGCGGAGGATCGAACTTTACATAATTCTGTTGATTCTGTCCGTTGTGTGCCGCTGCTATTTTCAACACCCCAAGAGGCAACGTGCACAGCACCACGTCCCCTGCAACCAGTCAATTTTAAACGACACATAAAGACGACATTGACGTCTATTGAGTTAAGTTAAACTCTGGAACCGTCTACTCGGAAAATCTTAAAGGATCAATACCTGCCAATGATAATTTACATTTATATAATACGGAGTACTCAGAATTGATGTTTATAACGAATAGATTTTATAACGTAGGTATAAATGTAGTAAAGTCTGCGAGTAAGTTTAGGGAAACCAAATGAAACAATACAAATTTGGGACAAAAATGTTTATATTAAATCTTTATAGAAATAGAAAATAAATCTCAACTCGACTTAATCTTTAACCAATAAAATAAAATTAATTCCTAATTTTGTTTAGAACAAACAGTGTGTGAATAAAAAATATAATTATTATATCTATATAATTGATGTAAATTAAAATTTACAATATCTAAGTGGATAACTTTAAGAGCTTAAAACCAAAGACTAAATAAGATATTATACTAATTTTTAAATATCTAACGGATATAGAACTGAAATATATAGTAACTTAATTTATATATGAAAAATTGAAATAATGCATTTACAGAGTTTAAAAAAACTTTCAAATCATACAAGGCGAACTATTTTAGGCATTTGTATAAAATAATCCATTCAATAAAACTTGTAGATTATATATTTTTTCCAAATGTCGGACGATAGAAAAAATATTGGATACTTGGACAACACCCTCAAACATCTAACGGGCACGTTCAAAATGGACTCCGCCTGCATGCAAATTTTATAGGAGTGCCTCGAGCAAAGAGCAAAGCATGTAAGGGCTACAGGCGACCGACGTGGAGAACATTCTAGACCGCCGGGTCAACAAAGCGTCGACCGTATTTTCGCGCCTCCTCAAAGTAAAATTAAAGCGTTGGAATTGCAAATCATTCCGGTACAAAGAAATGACAAGGAGCCCGACGGCGTTGTGGACTTTTCTCATAACGCCCATTATCGAGCTTTGTTTTTTTTATCTCGACAAATTCCGCTTCCTTAATATTGAGGCCACATGAATTTGATTTTTCTATTAGGACCGGGGAATGCGAGAGCTAAAGGCAATATGGATGTACGCTCTCGGCTACAATCGATACGAGTCTTTTAGACATTGTTTCCTTATTTTGTATTTAATTTAGCATTTTATTTCGTATTCATTGAATAAACGAAAATATTGACAGACAACGTTAGAGTGTAAAAAGGTTTTGTACAATATGACATTTTATCCTACTTTTACAAATAAATAGATATCACTTGAACGTCGATAGTATTCAAATGTACATTGAATTAGAATAAATACAACCGAGTAATATATGTTTTATATTCAACACTGAAGTTATATTCTCATTGTTGTAAAATATTACCTTGTCTGGTAGAGAATGCCTTCGGCATTAAGTCCGCCATTGCGTATTTAACGCATAATGTATAAATAAATAAATAATATAGGTTTAATATTACCTTTGAAAACTTGCTGTTGAGTGGTTGCGCGATGGTTGACAGCTTTTACGGTAACACCTGGACCACCGTACGAAATCTCAGTGACCGAAGTGCCCAACCTTATATCTAGACCTTCTGATAGAGCGACTGGAACGCAGGAATATCCGTTACGAACTGAAACAAAAATATATTTTTATTATTGCAACAAACGTTTTTTGAAAACGGAGAAGTAAGATTAGACTATAGTTAGTTAGTATACTCGTATGTTTATATTTATTCATGTAAAGATTGCTTTATACATATGTATAAAATTAACTTATTAGTATTAAGTATAAAATATCTCTTATTACACAGGTCAACAAAAAAAAAATTTTTTTATTTGGGTTTCTGTTCTCTTGATTCTGATTCTAGACATTGAAAAACACTTAAATATTCATATTTAGTTCATAAAGTTTGCATTGGTCTGATTTACGACGATAAGTATGATTTAATTTATTTCATAAACAAAAGATACTATACTACATCTGAACGAATTTAGAGATAACATGGGAGCCTACTCCGCGGAACAAGGAGAACGTTTTCACCAAGATGTGATGGACTTTGAACGGCGATATCAAGGGCAGTACAACGAGAATATGATGGGAGATTACATTTGGGGTGTAATACGAGAGAGCTCATACGAGCATAAAAGAAATACGTAAAATATTCACTCTTAGACATTAGTTTTTTGTTATTTTACATCTATATGTTATTGTTTATCACATATCTTGAATAAAAAAGACTCTTGTATCTAAAAAAATGTTTTCTAATTATAATTGACAGTGGAAGTGTAGAAAAAACATATATAAAAATCAATAATTTTTGCCGAAAAATTGAAAAATTCTTCTAGTTTCTACAAAAGCAAACTTTAATCGAAAAATTTTTTTTCCTTATTTTTGTCGTAGGAGAAACCAAATTTTAACATGTAGGAGTTAGAACCAAAAATCGTGTTGACCGGTGTTATTTAATATACATAAGAGTAGCTGTTACAATTTTTATTGCAACTAAAAACCTAAACATAATTGATATTAGTACTACATGGCGTTAATGTTCAGGCTGCAGACTGGTAACATGTCAACGACCACTGTGCACAGTTTTCAATTAGTTTGATAGCACAGAAGCGAATCGTATTATATTAATAACTTTGATAAAAACATAGACATAATATACTTTTAGACATGTCAACAGTAAGTAAAACCTTAGCCCCACTTAAGCGATTAAGCGTCTGATTTTATTGAATCCATAGACTATCATTTGTTTGGCAACGGATGTTCAGTTTGAGATCCATAGCAATGAAATATGATGTTTGCCATCTCCAGAAGTTCATTGAACATGTGTCGCCTCATCATTAGATGCAGTATCAGAGTGAAATGAGTTACTTGAGATTGGTGGAGACAGTAGTAACTTCCAGAAAATGTTTAATGTATCAACGCTTTATTAATTTTTGGACTTTATTACTATTATTGCCTATAGCAACTTAAATACACATAAAACACGCGGCTGACCTTCGGAGTCTATTTACAAATTCGGCAATACAGACAATCCAGTGATATTTTTTTTTTCATTTACAACAACTCATATATGTATGAATAGTTATTTTAGCTTAGGTTAGCTCACATAGGTCGCGAATTGCATGTATCAGGCAACAGCCAAAGCCGAGGTGTACCGTGCACCCTTGAGCTAGTTGTCAAAATAAAATCGGCTGAGTGCTTTAAGCGCTCGCCTTAGTAGTCCGGTGAAGCTGTTAAGACCTTGTTTGGTTAATAGCGTAGTCAGTTCGTAAAAAAAATCTGATCATTTCATATATCATTTGTTTGGCAAAGTGTCTGATTTTATTGAATCCATAGACTTAACATTTATTTGGCAACGGATATTCAGTTTTAGATCCATAGCAATGAAATATGATGTTTGCCATCTCCAGAAGTTCATTGAACATGTGTCGCCTCATCATTAGATGCAGTATCAGAGTGAAATGAGTTACTTGAGATTGGTGGAGACAGTAGTAACTTCCAGAAAATGTTTAATGTATCAACGCTTTATTAATTTTTGGACTTTATTACTATTATTGCCTATAGCAACTTAAATACACATAAAACACGCGGCTGACCTTCGGAGTCTATTTACAAATTCGGCAATACAGACAATCCATTGATATTTTTTTTTTCATTTAATATAAGTTTATTTCAGTCTTAAAAATCTGCGTATAGCGATGTATGTTTTATTGGCGTGAAGAAGTGGGACAAGCGGTGTGGCGCTCATCTCTTTCCTCTGTACAGAAAACGTATTGTTAAGATAACAAACGACGCAGACAAAATCGCGGGTATCAATTAGTCTACGATATTTGTATAATAATCAATACAGTTTTGCTATAGTACAAACTAAAAAAACTACATAAAGACTAAATACAGATAATAATATAATTAACACGTGAAGATTTTTTTAAATATGTTACTATGGTCGAATTTTGACCACTGAAATAAGGTAACTAGAAATAGTTCCTAGTAGATTAGTAGTAAATCGCCCGCTCGCATGGGAAGAGTCAACATCGATCTCAAGAAGCTCCGTGAAGGAGAAGAAGAAGAAGAAACACGTGTATTGTCGTGATTATACGTCAATTTGCAACATATTTTAATTAATTTATTGATAATTATTATATTTATATTCATTATATATTGTATAATCTTTATATATAAATTTCTCCTGTACGTGTGTATGTCACTGAACTCCTCCTAAACGGCTGGACCGATTTTAATAAAACTTTGTGTGCGTGTTCCAGTGGATCCGAGAATGGTTTAGATTCACAATTGGACCCGGTAGGTGGCGTTGCGGTTGACTTTTAGGATATTTTTTATTATCAAGGCAGGACAACGTCGCAATATACATATATTGATTAATTGATTCTCTTTTTGTTGCAGTAAGACGTTGTAGTGTTCAATCAATTCTAGGCATAAGTGCAAAGAAGCACCCACTATAATGATGAGTTTCCGCAAAGTAACGCCTTCTTCAATCAAAGTTTACTAGTATTTATTTATTTTATAGTTAATACTATAACAGCCAATTTCGTAATGATGCCATTTCTAATAGACGAAACGATCTGTATGCCGTTTCAGGACGGAGGAGGGTATTTCCAGAGCGGTGCACTTGCAACAACAGTGTACCATTTAACGACGTTAACTGGGTTGTCACAAGCGAGTGCGCGGACAAACTACCCGAAACTGAAGTACCGTAAAAGACCGCAAAATGCGCGCGTGCAGAGGAACGGAGCTCGCAGCGGCCCCATTCCGACTGGATTAGATGTTAATTTTGTTTAGATTAAACGTATTAAATACGTTTGTGGTTACGGTTATTGCTTTTGTCGAGCGTCATTAGTGAACACTTTGTGGTTCATTTTCATTTTAATTGCATGCGAAGCCGTTTTTGTGTCTAGTGAAGTATCATAAAAAGTTTATTTGTAATGAAATTATAATCTTACAGGTCGAAATGTTATAGGCATTAAACAATTACCAGGCCAAGTTACAATAAAGTATATGATATTAAAAAAGGATATTACTATTAAGCCAATAAGTACACCGAAGGTAATTAAACATTTTACTGATATATATTTCTGTTCTTTATATGTACTAATTATTTCGGAATTTAATTGTATATACCAAAGTATTATTCGTTAAAATGTTCTAAAATATATCGACAACTTCAAATTGTTATCAAACCAATAGAAATAGTGCGAACGGTTTATTTATTTCCCACTTCATTACACAACACGATGATTTTAACTTCCGTAATTTAACCATCAAAAACATGTCAATAACGTTGGTAGCGGTCAACTGGATTATCCGTCGATCATTATTCGACGATTAACTACATATTCAGTAAATTAATTAACAAGCAGATAGAAAATGTTTCAGATTTCTCTATCACATGAAAATGAATATTAATAATCATAAATTTTGTTTCAGTAACTATATACGCATAACTAAATATACACATGAATGCTATCAAAACGTATGTTTTGGACGATCATGTTAAAATTTAATATTGCTATACCAATTACACTTTGTGAGATGTATTTGTTTTTACACCATTATATGATAAAAACCAAGGTGTAAGGTAAATTATTGTAACAAAAATACACATTTGTCGAAATTAAAAACAACAATTGGTGTAACTAACTTTTTAGGGTTACGATTATCTTGGAAGTTTTCTAAAAAATAGACCCGTCAACCATCTAGAATATAAATTATGACAATTTTTAGATTTTTCAATAAACCGCGAGCAAAGTGAAGAAATGAACCATAGAAGTGACCACACTTCAGTTTTTGACCTTGAATAACATTTAAATCAGTCAACTTAGCAAAAAATCACGATATACAAATAAGTGGTTTAAAGGTGGTAGAGCCACGCTGGAGCTATTACTGGTTTCAGCGTGAATGGGTCAGCTCGCCCGGGGTAGTACCACCCTCTCATAGAAAACCGACGTGAAGTAACAGTGCTTGCATTGTTGCGTTTCGTTCGGTCAGTGAAACCGCCGGAGGCCCACTTCCCTTCGCCCTTCCTCCTCCCCTCCCCATCCCCCGTCTCCCCAAATACAGACTGGCAACGCGCTTGCGACTCCTCTGGTGTTGCAAGTGTCTATGGACGGTGGTGGTCACTTAACATCAGGTGACACACCTGTTCGTTTGCCTCCTATGATATAAAAAAAAGAAAGTAGAACGCTAAATTTGCTACAAGAATATTTACATGTCGATATAATCAGTTCATTAGTTCATGAGTTTAAAAAATCCAAAATGATAACAAAACTTTTCCCATGTTATTTCCATTTACAACTTTGGCTGTCGTAATTGGTTGCCAGGTTAATTTTAAACTAAAAAGCTGGAATTTGCCACGGTTCTTTTTATATATACGGAATATATTCAGAACTATCCTGGAGAAAAAATCGAAAATACCCTAAATAAGGACCACGTTAATGGATATTCAGACAGACATAAAGAGTAATATAATTAATATACTTCAACATTACTCAAGACATATTTGAATAAATTTTGAATATTTGGGAAAAATATGTGTAAATATGACACTGAAAAAGCATCTTTGTTAATATTAAATTGTGTCTTTTTTTAAAAACTCGCATTGCTGTTTATTAACTTGAAATATTTGCATGTTAAACATCAAAGATAAAATTTTTAAGGGTTAAATAACAAAAAATGACTAATTTCTATAAATGTATTCGTATATGTAATCATAATTTTATAACATGATATATGTCTCTCTTATTTCTGTATACGGAAATAAAAACAATGGTCAAAGGTATAACGCCCCGAGAGGTCAGTAAACCCAGCGTCGTTTTATAAAATGTATACTACTATACTAATTAAAGTAACATTTATATTATTTAGTATCTAATAACTAATTTCTTTATTATTCTGATATGAAATAAAGTACGTCAAGTAAATTAATACATATTGTACGTTTAGTTTTATTTTAATTACAAAATTAAAATCATTTCATTCCCATCTCTAAACTTTATCGTATTATTCAAATGTTCTACTATATATAAATATATTATATGTTAATAAAATTATCATATGAATAACTCCATAAAATTGTTAGAAATTCATGACAGAGATTTTATGATGACAGATGTTTAAAGTTATATAAGTATTCCAGTCAAAAACCTAAATAACAAAACTTCTAAATATCTAAACTTATTGCTACACTCCTTAGATAAAAAATTCACATAATATCTACTATATAAATAAAGTGATAGAGGTTTGGATACAGATGTGACACCTCACTCAAAAACAACTTGAGAGACTTCGATCAAATGTATTTCGTTTCACTTATTGAATATGGAGTTAGTATAGTTTTAAGAAACTACCGAGTTTTACAGACACTACACGCTATCACCGAGGAGGACAACGCAGATGAAGTCGATGATATCAACTAGTTAAAATATAAACATAACGATCAAAGAATCATTGAATTTGAAAAAGGATGATTATTTTTTATGAAAACTGAAATGAATGATGAAAATTACTAAATTGACAAACAATACAATAAATTTCAATTAATGTAGCGCATTCTATCGCTAATTAGTCAAACAATCAACAATTCATTGTTATTGTAATAAGAATTATTAATTTTCTCATTATAAATAAGTATATTGCACGCGATGAGGGAGATCAAATTAAATCATTTTAGTTGATGTAATTATTTCTGAATTTAACTTGTCAACATAGCGCTTCTCCGATTTACAAATATCACCAAACGATAGAATATTATTTAATGGCAGTAAATAAATCGATACAAGATAATATATTTTGTGAGTTGTGGATATTAGAAGTACAATTGAATGGACATACGCCGATTCCGATATCATTATCTAAATAGTTTAGTATTCGGGTCGAAGATACTGAACGAAGCCTCAGAAATGCAAAGTTTATATCTTGTCAAGTACATGATCACACAGTCACAGGCCGGCATGACAGTTCACAGGCCGGCATGACAGCTTCACAAGCCGGCATGACAGCGGCGACCAGCGATGGATAGTGTGTTAATCGGTGATTGCCATTGTTTTTGGATTGTACTATGCTTACCATCAGGCATAATGCAGTCATTTTGCCGTGCTACAAAAAAAAAATTATCAAGCCAACGATCATATGTAGTATTCCTGGTATATCGGACATTAATTAGTAATAATTGAACGAATATTTTAAATTACAAAAAAAATGACACTTTTATTAATAGAATAAAGATATCAACATAATATAAAATAATATACATAAACATACAGACAGTATAATTCTATCATTATTGTGACTTTACGACATCACCCAGCGTATGTATCCAGCGATTCCTCACTTAATAACCGGCGGTCTGTTTTACGAGACTTACACTGTGTATCGCCACTGATAAATTCCCTTTTCACAAAAACGTATTAGGTCTAAAATTTTATTGTTACACTTTATTGTCGACTTTATCAAACGGTATTACACTGGAATACCAACAGTACGATGTCGTAAACTTCCTTCATTATACAGCAGTCCGAGTTTTAATGGCTGGATGTATTGTGCTACTAAATTTATGAACATAATATTTTCCCATTGTGATTTTAATATTAGGCTTTTAAAAATAATGACAACTAATATAGATGGGAATTTTTATTCGAATCTAAATAAAGCACGCTACTTTATAACTTTACTCCGGATCCCCGTATAAATAAAAGTTTATGACATTAATTCCTTAAGGTAATATCAAAGCAGTCGTCTTCATTATTAAGACTATAAAAATTTGAATGCTTAACTCAATTGTAGCAATCATGGCTGTATCAAGTTCACTTATAATATGTTTCACATATTGTAAAACAAAGTCCCCGGACACGTCTGTCTGTCTGTCTATCTGTTCGCGATAAACTCAAAAACTACTGAACGCATTCCCATGCGGTTTTCACCAGTAGAGGTGATGATGATCTGTTCTCTATGAAAATTAATACACTGTACATGCCAATCAAATAACGTCGATCATCCAGAGGACTACAGTCCATCGGCAGTCATCGGCGTCATGCCAGCCTGCAATACTCTCGGCCTCTGGATATACATTGATACTACTGATGCGAAAAGTGCAGATGTTACTCTCAAAGTAGGATAGTCGTGATCCAGTCGTATACAATTGCTATATCTTAACCCGGGCCTGTTATACATTACTTACTATAGATGGCATAACTTTTGCAAACTTAGTGGACATTACTCATTATATTTTAAACATTATTATTATTTCCTATCTATGTATTATTCTAATGTATATACTATACTCCCCAAACATTCATCTAAATCCCTTCACTAGCTTTTGACTAAAAAATTAACGTACATCCATCTTTACAAACTTAATTTTTTTTTTTACTTAAATATATACGATATAATTAATAAGTCAATTATAGTAACTCTAGTGATGGTTTTGCATTTATGTAAATTATTGTGAATTTAATCAATTGTCTTAATTCTACCGTGCAATTAATTTATAATACTAAGAATGTGATACAACTAGAATTACCTAGGTTGTACATTAGTACAACACTATATCCTATACTAATTCGGCCATACTGTTTTTTCTAAGCGAAACAAAATAATAATTTCACTATCAAGAATATGACGCTTGAAATTTTATCATACGGCTCTAACTAATCCACCTGTCAATTCGTATAATAAATGGATCAATTATAAGGGAACAAACAGAATCACCGTCGACGGCTATCCCGGCACAATTCATAACATTGTAGCGTATTAATTAACGATTCGCAACACTTCGGGTACCGAAATGTCACGTTCCGCTGTCACATTTGAATTGATAAGGGCCCGTGTCAAAATTACCCCGAGGTCATTAGATGATATTTGTATATCATAGACCTTATTACACAAGTTTATATTAATTTAAAGAAACGTTATGAATAATTTGTGCCTTCAAATGGCAGTGGCGAATTTAATATTATTTAAAAAATATACATTTTCGTGTTATTATTTCTTTTATTTTTCCCTATTCGATATTTACTGTATTAAGTTATAAGTATAATGATTTATAGAAATATTTTTTACCTTTTTTTTTTTTTTTTTCGAACTGACTATGCTATTGACCTGGCAAGGTCTTTACAGCTTCACCGGACTACTAAGGCCGAGCGCTTAGGGCACTCAGCCGATTTTGGTTTTGGGTAACATACACAAGGGTGCACGCACACCTCGGCTTGGGCTGTTTCCTGGAAAAAGACACGTCTGTCCTAGCTAACTATTCTAAGCTATTCATACATATATACATTTGTGAACCATACAATCGAAATTGCATGATTCACAAATGAATACGTGTATATCGGATTGAAACGAACTTAAACTATTCGATTCAGTTCGATGGGGGAAAAAAAAAACAAAACCCTCCCACCATGTGTATATATGTGCACGTGTGTGAGAGAGATGATCTCATATGTCTGTTCAAGTGATGTAGGTGAGTCACTGTATCGCGAAAATAATATCAAGAGGGCTCCGCGCGGGGACGACCTAGGCTCGAGATATTATTGAGAACCGCGAAGTGTGCGGGAGCTAATAGGGATCGATTACAAAAGCGTGGGCGCAACACGCATTTTATAAGATTGAATTTAAATTTACTAACGGTGACGGCACCGAAGTCTAAAAATAGACATAACAAAAATTATTATTATTGTTTGACGGTTATTTTTAGGGGAAGATAGACGTAAATACGCGATTTACTCTATCTTATTTGAGTTATTTATTTTTTAACAGCTGCGCGCGCGAGCCGTTGTAGTGTAGCCGCGATGGCTGGAAATCTATGGATTGCCGTGACGGCACCTAGTAGCGGATTACGAGAGCACTCTTCGTACGCCGAGATCTCCGAGATCTCGTGGAAAATGAGTAGTTGACCTGCGTAGTCAATACTCGATAGGGAAAAGGAGTATGCGGGGTCATCCTGTGAAGGATTAGCCGCCGGAGGTTTGGGAGTGTGCTGGGACGCGGGTTTAGGAGCCCACGGGGCCTGAGGGGCCCGGTAGGGGCGGGGGGGCGCACTAGTCGCGGGTACGGACGCTGCCGGTGCACGAGACGTGCCCGGCAGGTTCGGGAAGGCCTCTCGAGACATGAGAGGCGGAGGTCGAGGACGGGCGGGGGCAGCGGCCGTCTTAGACGGCGACGCCTGCCTGGGGTATCGAGGGCGCTTTGTGCGCGGGGCGCGGGGACATCCGCGATAATTCGCGGTATGGCCCACGCCGCGGCACAGAACACAGCTCGGAGGGTCGGAGGCGTCTTTCGTGCGAGAACACTCCCTAGTGGAGTGGTCGCCGAGGCACTTAACGCACCTGGGTTTCAGGCGACAGTTTCGTGCGGAGTGTCCGTACACCTGGCAGTTGTGACACTGCGAGGGCACAGACGTTTTGCGCGGCGGCTCGACTATGACGCCGGAGAGGCCGCAAAGGGATGTAAGATTAAAAATCGCTTTCCCCTGAGGGGTGCGATCGAGGACAACGAGAACCATATCATATGGAGCCCTGGTGCGCGGAGAGCGCATACGATGAACCTCGCGAACAGGAATCTTCTGTTCCTTGAGGTCGTCTGAAATGTCGTCAGTCGGGAGTTCTGAGGGGACTCTACGGATCACAACCCGTAGTTTACGCTCCTCTTCGAGAGAGTGCGTGAAATAGCCCCACTGGTTGTCCCGAAGGAAACGAGTGAGGTTGCGATGGGCGGTGGACGTGGCTACCTTCACCTGAATACCTACAGCGGTATTCACGGCGGAGGTGTAAGGGATACCTGCCGTTTCCAGCAGGCTAGAAATCTCAACCCAAGACGCTTTGTCTTGGATCGTAACGGGGGGCGGTGGGCGGGGCTTCTTGCCCGAAACTGCGGAACCCGCAGCCACGGGCGAGTCGGGTCTAGAGGGCGCTGGTGTCGCCTTTGGCACTTTCGCGCCATCGACGTTTGCGATCTTTTTAGAGGGCAATTTGTCCTCCGGATCGGAAGAGGAGTTCGAGCGCTTCTTGCGCGGTTTGCGGTGCGTGACGGTGGTGAAGCCATCGTCCGCAGCAGGGGCTTGCTCAGCCTGAGGGGCTTGCTCGGCAGGGGGATCCTGCTGAGCAGGAGGGTCTTGCTCCATGTCGGAGCCGGAGTCGGAGTCGGAGTCATCGCTATCGCGATCGGCTGGGATTGGGAAGTTGTTGGAAGCCTCGATCTTGGCATAGATCGAGGGAGCGGGCTTCGAGGAATGAGGGAGCTCGGTGCGACGCTTTGCAGCGTACGCATCGTAATCGTCTACGAGACGAGGACAGATAGCGGCTATGAAGCCGCGGAGGCTAATGAGCTCAGTCTCTAAGAGACTGATCTCTTGTTCAGCGGCCATACCGGGGCCTGAGGAGGGGAGTGGGGCGGGGGAAGACATGTGAAACCTCCCTGCCAGAGGGGCAGGGGGGCGCGCCTTAATGAATTTAACGGACTATCCCGAGTCCGGAGCAAAGGGAGCTGTTTAAAACTAAACAAAATAGGAAAACAACGCAAATAAGTACCTGAGCGAGACAGGGGAAAAATAACATAAGACTACTTAAATAAACAAACAATAAAAAGAAAATAAATTTAAAAATAAATCACTGAAGAATTAAAGAAATACGTAAATAAATAGATAAACAAAAGAGTAAATAAATAAATATACCAAGAAATAGACAAAGCAATAAATAAATACAAGGAAAGGTCTCACTCAGTTCCAAGAAAAAGAACGCAGGTGCAGCGCACCTGTGAAGCGCAGGTGTGCCGGATCGAAACAAACAACAACTGACGTCACTAAATCACGAGTATTAAAATCGAACTTAACAATGGAGTTCCGATCGAACCGTCGACTTGAGCGGTTGTCCGTTTTGCTGCGCGCGCTAAGTTCGATTTTAATACTCGTGATTTAGTGACGTCAGTTGTTGTTTGTCAAGTCGACGGTTCGATCGGAACTCCATTGTTTACCTAATTATATAACAGACTATTATAATTATCTCATGTAAAAACCTAGTCAATACCACTGACATTAAGTTGCAGAGAGAAATGGTGCAGCTATCTATCGTTATCCGCATGTCGATCTGTACCAATTTGAAAGTACTTATCAGATTGCTATAACACTGAATCTGAGGTAGAATCTAAGCACATATCGTAACTATTACTCGTAGAAGACAAGCAGTAATGATAGAATTCCTACTTTTAATCTAATTAAATTTGTTAATAATTCCTTTGGAACATCTGAAGGTTTTCACCCAGATGTCAGATAGTTTTAAAAGACATTTAATAACTAGCCATTACCCTGTACTTTTTAATTAGTTTAGCAAAAATTGTTCCATGTAAAAGTATACGTGTGATGAGTTACGCTATTTCTTATAAGATCAGTTATCTGCCAATGAAAGTCCCGTTAAAATCGGTCGAACCGATTCGGCGATTCCATGCTGAGGAACTCACGAGTTATAAACTAGTCTAAAATAAGTAGCTTAAATTACTCCTTATAATATTAGCTACCTGCCAGGAAACTCCAGTCAAAATCGGTTCAACAGTCTAGGAGGTTATTCGGAATGAACAGACAGAAAAAAATTGACAATGTTTTTTTTTGTGTAATGTAACTGTACAAACGGGTATTTCAATTTTATTTATGTGTATTTATTTATGTTATACTTTAGTAAATAAAATAGATTTACCATGTGACATAAACTTATCACCTAAGAGACGCATCGCAATGATAAACATTTTTTAAAGAAATAAATACATATTTTTATAATGTTATGTAATATGCGTACAGAGTGGAGATATTTTATCTACAATTATTTTATCATAATTGTTTATTTGAACTATAAAAACTCATTACGTTAGTGTCTATTATAGAGTAAGTTTTAAAACGATAATTCAAAGTTAACTTCGACAATCGACTGTGTGTTATTTATTTATTATATATATTATTATATTATATATCCTATTATTATTATGAAGAGATAAAATTTATTAGTCTGTAGGAGGTAGTCTCTGGAACTACTAATCCGATTCTTAAAATAAATTCACTGACTGAAGAAGACGTTCTCCCAGAGTGATACACGCTTCATTTTATTGTTATTACGCTCTATATTGTTTTTAATATGAACGAAGTCGCAGGCAGACGCTAGCAGTAAATATATATCAGCTATTTCATATGTAAATAGAAGACATTTAAATATTAAACATTTATATATCATACGGAAATTAAACATTTAAAATCACGGTAAACATATTAAGCAGTAAAAACATATAAAAACACATTTCGTTTTTTTTAACAGCATTTGATCGTGCACTCGTGTATTACGACGGACACTCGTTTCTTGATGTTATTCGGTGATACTTCAGCCGAAAAACAATAAAACGAAATATAACGTACCGTGTTTTGAAATTCTTCGAAGCAAAGAGAAAGTGAGTACTTTAAAATCAACAGCTATCTCTCATTCTCGTGTACAATCAGTGTACCGTCACACCGCATACGGAAATTCAATTTCGATACATTGTCAGGCGTGGGCGAGATGCCAAAGATATAAATGACATCGATTGAGGGGGGACCCGAGAATTCTATGGGAATAAATTGTGAAAATATAATTAGTGTGTATGCGGTGAACTAATCGAACGCTTGATAAGGGTCGAATGAGGTCGCGTAATATCGTGGTTTCGGTATTTAAAAACCATGATACGAGAAACAGTAAGATATGTTGTCATGCTTAAAATAATCAAAGTTTTGTTTAGTATAATATTATACTAGCAGTTTTAATAACCTAACCCGTCTTTTAGAAAACTAGTGTATCTGGTACATTCTGTATATTGTAAAAAGGTTCGATATTTGTAAAGAATACGCCAGAACCGGGATTTATATATCAAATCGTTGAGCAATAAGCTACATATATTTCAAAAATTTGGACTATATTTTAATGAATGCACAGTAACATTACATAATAATTAGTTATCATTTATAGTTAATAACTTTAGTACTCCTAATAATTTATTCAACTCTAGTGATACAACTTATATAAAACAAATAGAATTACTAATAGAGAAATCCAAAGACAGTCGGGTTAATGAAAACAATATAACCTTTTTTGGTTAGTTATATTATTGAGCGGACTGTTAAGTACCTATTGATAAATAAAAAAGTAATTTTTATCACTCTTGATTTTTTTATCCAAGGACAATGATTTTTTTATCAAGGACAATTGTGATGAGCGATGATCGCTAAGGCTATAGCATGTTCGGAATAGTATAAAAAAATATTAAATAATATATTAAAGCCTGCGTCACTCCCGTAATTAAAACGATAACATGAGTTAATGACATCTCACATGTAAATTCATCAAGCCGTTTCGATTACAGAGATACCTAAAGAAATAGACCAAAATACATACACTCGACAATTTTTATCGTCCTTCTGATCAATTACGTAATAAGAAGGCGATTAATACTATACTATTTATCGTCCAGTGGCCAAAATTCGACTATATTTCATAATTATTTCAAATATTATTAACAGAGATATCCACGAATAATTTTAATTTTTCATTATTGATAACGCCGAAGCTCCTCAATGTCTACTAAACAAAGAAAAAAAATAAAGAAGATCGGTTGAGAAACAGAGTAGGAAGATGTACTTAATTGTTCTGTATCTACCTACACATATATATATGTAAATAAATTAAAAATGTGTGGAAATATTAAACATGTTTACATTGTATTAAATCTTAATTTATATATAGCTCATTTATTCCCATATTTCATGATGAAACATAATATAAAAACACCAACTGACATGTTTATACCTTGTACCTTTTGGGGTGTAAGGGGTGTCGAATAACATTGAAGACTTGAGACATCCAAGCCAACCTCACCTGCACGTGGTACACCCTGCTGAATAACGAACGAGGCAAAGGCGAAAGCGAGGTGGTAGGGTTTTACAGCCTGACTGGGTTGCAACCACCATGAATATGGCGAAAAAGCATAGTGATTCGCTTTTGCGGGTCGCGTTTCGGGATTAGCCTGTGCATATCCAGCTTTTCGCAGGCCGGCATGACAGCGGCGATCGGCGATGGATACTGTGTCACTTGGTGGTCGCCATTGTTTTTGAATTGTACTGTGCTTACCATCAGGCTCAGTGCAGTCATTTTGCTGTGCAATTCTAAAAAAAAAGCGAAACTTTAGACTTAAATTTAAAAAAAAAACTTACTATACTGTTGTGAATAAGCTACCGAGTTCTAACCGAGGGTAAAACGTTACAACTTGGGTCATTATTCGGACAGACGCGCTCCGACGCCTTTTAGCCCTTTGACGTGGAAAGGCCCCATTAGCATTGAGCGGCTTGTTGATCTTGTCTGTTAATTACTGACCTCGACTTTAACATCTAACTAGCCTGTCTATAAACGGCTCTTCGACAATCGAAAGGGTTCCAAAATAATTTCTTTATTTTTGTACAAAATCGAATCGAACTGAATAATTATGATTTGCATAATTAACGTTTAACAGAACCTTACCTACTGTCACCGCGCTGAGTGCTGTGAGTTAAAAACCCACACAATACAATAAGTATACCTAGATAGCAAATTCTTAGGTTATGTGTAATAAGATTTTCAATAATTATTAATACGTAAGGGGTATTACAGTTTTACTTCGCCCTTTAACGCCTTGCTGAGTATCGTAGGTTCGCGCCCCAGACAGGGCAATTATTTGTATGATCCACAAATGATTGCTCCGTGTCTGGGTGTACTTTGTGTCCGTGAGTCCAATGTTTGTATAATCCCCCGTGATACACAGGACATGATTTCTGACGCAGGAGTTGTCATTAAAAAGTATTAAATACGATAATTTTAAAATGATCACAGCGTTCTATAAAGAAGTTACAAAGGTCGTCATCTTTACAGTAGTAGTAAATTATTGTAGTAAACAACGAACCGATAAACAAGGTTTTCACTAGATGACATCCTTATTCCCGACTCGAGTTCCCAAAGCGTATATATAGATGCTTCTGAGATTTATTAAAAAAAAAATTAAGTGTTCATTTTGTTGCTTTTTCTTGCATTGAAAAGTTTTTTAAATAATAGGGTTACACGCATGTATATTGCACATAAAATAGGTGTATATAAACATCTTCAATACATTATTTAAAAAGTCTTAAAAAGCAGTCGATGTTAAGTAAAAATATAATCAAATAAAGAATGAGCCTTACCCGTGAAAAGGAACGATGGACGAAATCAAGGCAACGGAATCGACGAATAAAACTGTTGATTACGTACCGCGCAAAGTTACGCTCCGGCGGTCGGAATTTTATTTACTCGCTCGTTGGAAAAACAAATATGATGGCTTTTAATTTATGAGCGAGTCAGTCTGCTCGATGTTACAACTTATATGAAATTCTTCGTTGAAATTCGTGATACCGTATTTTTAATGGAGCTTTTTATTTGCACCGTGACGACGGTGTTCGAAGCTAATGGAGATATCGTATCTGTCATATCGGGAATATGCCGTTTGACAGTTTTATTGGGATCGTACGCGATGTAGAGATAACACAATTCATTATATATGAAGTTACTCGATTATGTCTTCTTGAATCGATTATTTATCATACCATACATAAAATATGCTGATAATAAATTTAAAAATGAGGACACATTTTCAGACACGGCTATTTATTTTGTAAAGTAAGTATAGATTTTATTATTTTAATGAAAAAAAATGATAGACTATCTTTATATATAAATTTCTTCTGTGCGTGTGTATGTCACTGAACTCCTCCTAAACTGGTGGACCGATTTTAATAAAACTTTGTATGCGTGTTTCAGTGGATCCGAGAATGGTTACAATTGGACCCGGTAAGTGGCGTTGCGGTTGAATTTTAGGATTTTTTTTTTATTATTAAGGCAGGACAACGTCCGCCAGGTCCGCTAGTTCATATATAAATATGTAACATCTACACAGGGAATGAACAATTATACTCATACATAAGAATGAGTCATATTCGGGAATCAAAACGTGAAGCTGTAAAAGCCTTGTCAGGTCAATAGCGTAGTCAGTTCAGTTAAAGAAGAAGGGATCAAATTTTTTTTTTTTGTCATATTCGGGAATCAAAACGTGAAGCTGTAAAAGCCTTGTCAGGTCAATAGCGTAGTCAGTTCAGTTAAAGAAGAAGGGATCAAATTTTTTTTTTTTTTTTTTTTTTTCGAAATT
>MU159235.1:165064-185362 GCA_015888305.1 Antheraea pernyi | reverse complement strand
GCACGGGCTCGATCCGCCGGATTCAGCGGCGAATCCGGTGAATCCACGGACGACTCTGAGTCGGACTCGAGAACCGCGAACGAATTTTTTAACGCTAATTTGGCCGCGTTTTTTCCCCTCGTGTATATAGCCACGAAGGCTTCGAATGACGCATTTAAATTTACATTTGGTCCCTGATCTTCCAAGTACCTAGTGTACTGCATTAAAAGTTCGACGTCGGCCATCCCGAGGCCGGAGGGTGCGGGGGGGTCGCGAAACAACCTCCCTGCCTGAGGGGCAGGGGGGCACGCCTTAACGGTTTTTACGGGACTATCCCGAGTCCGGACCAAAAGAGCTGTGGGCGAAGTGCAATGCCTCACAGTCGCGCCTAACTCGCCTAGGGGGAGTCCCTAACAAGCCTGAGGCCGAGAACGTAGACCGGTAAACCGGGCTACGCCCAAACAGACACTCAGGGATGGAATGGGAGGATCAGGAGGGTGGGAGGGAGACACCTGGACTTGACTAGGCGATCACCGCCAAGGCCAAGCTACCCAGGCCCGTCTACCTTGCCGTAGGCCGCGGGGCCTCCGGCGAGCGGGCAGGACGCTCCACACGCTTCGTTGAGCACCGGGAGGTATCCACGTGCGGCCAAAAGATTGGACTTCTTACGACGCCCGGGTCGCCCCGAAAAGGGCGGTGCGCTACGCTCTAAAAAGAGCGCCTCACGATTTCCACTACTGCCCTGTCACTAACAGGACGTGATCGGGCTCGCGAAAACACTTTCGTAACGGAAACAATACCGCGGAGCGACGCGTGAAGATGATAGCACACACGAAACACTCGCGAAACACTTGCATCGAACTTCGAAAAAACCGTTAGGAGAGCGGTGCGGAACGCGTGCGTCTCGGACGAGAGCCCAATCGAACTATCAAGAAGGGATCAAAGCTCTAGCATTTGGTTTAATACTAGACCTTAGTATCACTACGTCAAAAGGCTTATCAGTAACATCAATAATGGAAAATGATTTATTAAGATTAAGGAATCTATGTCACTGTTGTACTTTTTTATTATATATATATATAATATATATATTTATTTATACCACTTTAATTGTCACAACCGGTTGCTTGTTGAAGTTGCTAAGCTTGCTGTTACATATAGTAACCATAATTAAATTATGCCGAAATTATTAAAAATGCATAACAATTCTCTTGTATCCAAGAAGACATCAACGCTTCGAACACGTAATAATTTGTACCTTATTACATTTAGACAACGTGTGTATAATTATTTTTTACATCGATCAGATGTAATGTATTTTATTTAAAAAATATACCGACGATCCTGATAGACAGACCCGAATACCGTATAAGAAAATAAGTTCTATCCTTTTAAGATGAAAAATCAACTGCAAAAGGTATTCTTAAAAAGCCGGACGAGTAAATGCCAATAAGGCTAGCCGTAACCCAACACACTTCTAAGCGGGCAAAGCGGCGTACTGTAATCGCTACCAAGCAAAAACTTGACTGAAGATTCCACTTCGATGGACTGGCAAATACCGATCGACAATGTACGCAAAATAAATCACTAGAGTTATATTTGAGAGACAGTTTCAAAAGTGGTCATTTGGTCAAGGAATCAGCATAAATCGTCGTATGTTATTAACAAAATACATTATAATTATTATATAGTTGATATTATAAGACCGTTTTAATAATCACGTTCATTAGAATGAAAGGTTGCACCGTATTTACCTAGTCATACGTAGGTCCGTTTCGCTTATTGAAAGGAGTATTTATCTCATATATATTAATACGTGAAGCCCAAACTTTGTATCCCTTTTTGAGAGAAATGCGCGAACGGATGAACGTGAAACTTGGCATAGTTAAAGTTTATATGGAGGAGAAGTGCAGAAAGAAAGTGCTAATTAAGATTTGTATTTATGACTAGCTGTGCCCGCGTCGAACTTTATGTTAAAAAAAAAACAGTGCTCAATAAGGCCATCTGAATGTATTAAGTTCATTTAATTATGTACTTTTCACGTCGTCATTAAAATTACAATAACTCTTGATAGACCAAACTCATTTTAATGAAACAAAGACGAAATCTTACTCGAAAATATGCTTTATTATTTTTATAAGAGGTCTTTATCATGAACACAGTATTTTAGCAGTGATGCCTATCCAAACAGACAGACAGACATTTCGAAAAATTATTGAAATGTATTTTATTACTATTCGTAGATACCTACAACATTTTTTTTTATAAAAATCTAAATGGTACGGATACGTTACATTTACATTCTCATTATATGTATAGATATAGAAGAAGATTACTTTTAGGAAACCTTAAATATGATTCTTACTGAAGATCAGCGAGTATGCGATGAATTATAGAACCATACTCATGTAACTAACTTACCCACGTAATATTGTTGAAAGTTATTACTTATTTATACCAAATCTATGTTCCACAATGCGAGCCCGCGTAACCACAGATCACGCCGCCGTGGTCTAGGGATAAATTTCGCTCCCGTACACCAGACTAGGCCCCCTCGGCAGCTGCTCAAGCCTAGGTCCGTTCCCTCGGCGTGGAGCCCTTGAGTACGCTGCTCGCACGATACAGTGACACAAAATCTTACATCATTGCGACAACATTACACATATCACCTCCACACACGTGCACGCATACACGCTATCACATGCAAGTGGAAGGGTTTTCTCTTTTTTCCCTTATAAAACTGAAATAGTTTAGAATATTATCCGATACGAAATATATATAAGAGTTATTGAGTTATGTATGCTTGGTACACATATATGTTTCAACAACTCATATATGTATAAATAGTTAGCTTAGCTTAGGTTAGCTCACATAGGTCGCGAATTGCATGTATCAGGCAACAGTCAGAGCCGAGGTGTGCCGCGCACCCTTGAGCTAGTTGTCAAAATAAAATCGGCTGAGTGCCTTAAGCGCTCGCCTTAGTAGTCCAGTGAAGCTGTTAAGACCTTGCTTGGTCAATAACGTAGTCAGTTCGAAAAAAAAAAATGTTCCACAATGAAACAAAGCTATTGTAGAACGCACCAGTTAAAATATAAACTAAGAACACGGTACCTAGTTAGTCAGAGTCGTCGACTCACAACCGACGCTTGTTCACTTAGTAATTTGTTTGTGGTCTCTTAAGTAGACATTTATAAGTGGAGCACTCATCCGAGGCGGCTACCGACCAGCAATGATTTTATTCAATGTGACATTACTCCGAGATATCAGATAATAAAATATCGCGGACACATCTTGATGGCAATTACAAAGTCGCCGATGTATGCTACTATTTAATTGGCTGTGAATACTTATCACTAATTTTATTTTACTACAGAAACTGTATATTCTTTTAACTAAACGACTAATTTATTATTTTAAGACGAGGTAAATTTATTAATATAACGAAGATATAAATATAAAATTATGCTTCATATTTTAAGTATATATATATGTCATAGTGGAAGCGTCCAGCAGTCGAAATGAACTATAATTAAATAGAAGTGCATTAACAACACATTGCCTATATTGATTACAATGAAAATAATAAATGGCGGTGTTAGCAAACACCTATGATAATTCGAATTATTGTAGAATTCTGTAATATAAATATGCGTTACTATTTATGTGTTAATTTCGACTGCTGGATGCTTCCACTATGACATATATATAAATTACATATTTCTAATTCCACGGTATAGATAAACAAAGGGAAAATAAGATTAATAACCATATTAGGTAGGTTATAAGTTATACAGATCACTAAACAAACACGAAGTAAGAATAAAATACATTAAGCACATTCAGAAGGCAATTATTTTCTATCTAAATCGGATCGTAGAATCGCAGCACAATTAAGGATACATACATACAGCGTCCACATTGTTTACTTAATCGTTCCATCGACCAGTTTTCTATAAACTAATTAACTGTCAGCGGCAAACGAAGAATCGCTCATAATATTAATAGTAATACTTTTTAAATACCATTAGTACAATTTATATATAACTCATTTCCGTTATACTTCATTATACATATATATATATATATATACAAGTGCTCGTCCAGTGTTCGAACTTCGACCTTAAAGAAAAAAAAAATTGGTTGTCTGTAAATTAACATTTATTTGCACTCGTTAATTTATTTTATAATTAAATATTTTTTTGCTTAATTTATACAGATTAATTACATGCATCACAAACTGAACGCTTAGGCCGATCACGCCTCTCTATCGCTTGTTCCGCGCTCTCGCTTGCACGCTTGGCTCAGGCGGAACGTGACAAATAGTCATGCTTTTTGTGCGTGAAGCCGGCGTTCATCGATCTATAAAACGTTATCACGTCAAAACTTTTACCATTTTTTATTGATAACACTAAAGTTCGTCGGTAGCTACTAAATACAAAATGAATGAATAAAATCGGCTGAGAAATATAAGACAAAGTTCTTGACCATTTCCCCACTGCTTATTTATTTATAGATGATTTGCTACGTATACATTATTATTAGCAATAAAATACCATACGAATAATAACAACATCAGCAACATGGTTTCCATCCCACTGAAGTCCGCACAGACGCTTGACATGCAAAAGGACAACGTAGGATATGGGTTTAAAAAGATGCCGAAATCAGATCGAAGGCTCGTGCGGACGTCTCCATCGTCCGTCAACCGTCAAGAACGGATGAAAAGGTTTTTGCCTTGTAAATCAGCACGTCTCGCTGTCCATTCGGCTTGTCAAGATGCATGACCGCGACTAGCATTGATTTGAGATCTAAAACTATCTGCCCGTTATGTAGTTGTGAGGCGTAAAATAAAGTTTATTCAGTGTTTTAAATAAATACATAAACACAGTACCTTTCTTATAGAAACAGTAAAATCAAGGAAAAAAATCAAGGAAAGGTCTATGAGGTTATTGGATATTTATAAATTGTTCTTATTGCCTTAAATATAAATAACAACATTTGTTTTTTTTTATATGTACTTTTAAAGTTTATGCACCAACTAATTTCGCAATTAATTGATGCTGTGACGAAGATGATAAGCATAGAGGGTCTGGCATAGTGTAGTAACAGGAACATATCGAAGGGTTTATACGATAGATTTTCAAGTTACAGATTACAATCAACCGTCAAGATATCACTGACGCCATAAGTTTAAAATGTTTATATAATTCCAGAACCAAGAATGGGAAAAAACTACAAAAGTTATCTAAATCGGAAAAGTTCAAAATATAAAAGTAATACATCCAATTAATTTGACCTGTTACGCAGGCTAGTTGATATTAAGGATACTTTATAATGTAGTAGGAATAACCGTTCTCCATTATGATGTTGTTCCTTCTGGTATAATTTGTATAAAAGCGGATAGCGGAGAGCGTACGGACTGTTATACCCGAACCTTGTACCCTAATATGCTGACCTTTCTCTAACACCACAGAACTATATCCCTTCCTAACTAGCACCTTTCCCAGTACCTAACGTCAGCACTTTCCGAGTCCTCTCACGGTCCTCGATACCACCCGGCAGTTCATTCCCAGACTCGGTCCATAACACTCATAATCCTCATAATTATTATTCAGTGTTAAATAATAAGTATTAATAATTAAGTGAACAAATCTTTGTCAAATAATAAATATATTATATCAAGTGAATAAATCTTTTTTAAAAAGGGATTTTTAGAATCCCGTATAACATTTTGGTGGCAGCGGTGGGATACCGGGTTCTCGTATATGTATATATATATATATATTCCTCACGTGTTGAAGCTAGTAGGTATTGTATATATTTTGCTGATATACAAAGAAGCCACATACCAAAATAACATTGTTTTTGCAGAAACTTCCGTTAAAATTTTGAAAATTATTTTTGAAGTGATAACTTCATTACGCGCGTCGAGCATTTATTATTGATAGGAGATAAACTTCTGATTTCGCGTCATGACTGCTAGTAAAGGTGACCGGCCGTATTGCGTTTGCGCGGCTTGCGTCAGACTAGCGACGTGTAATATAGTGGCCTGTGTATATGTAATATTGATATATTGTATTGAGATTGTGCCGCACATCATATGTTTGATGAATTAATGAACTGTATAAAAATGTATATAATTATTGCTCAGATTTCTAATAGATGTGAAAATCATACTAATGTTAATAATTGTAATAGATAACAGATTGTAATCCGGTGAAGCTATTTTTTTTTTATTGTAAAATGACTGCACTATGCCTGATGGTAATAATAAGCACAGTACAATCCAAAAACAATGGCGACCACCGAGCGGTACACTATCCGTCTATAGGTCGCCGCTGTCATGCCGGCCTGCGAAAAGCTGGATATGCACAGGCTGATCCCGAAACGTGACCTGCAGAAGCGAATCACTATGACGGGCTGTTTCGCTATATACATGGTGGTTGCGACCCAGTCAGGCTGTAAATCCCTACCATCCCGTATTAGGACCTTGCTAGACCAATAGCGTAGTCAGTTCGAGAAAAAAAGGCAAACAAATTATAAAATAATAAAAAAAGTACACATACACTTTTTTTTTTTTTTAAGTACTGTCCGTCTGTCCCTGTGTACTATCACTCTGAAAGTACTGAACAAATTTTGATGAAACTTGGCACCGTGATAATCTTGAGTAACATTTAGTCTTTCTTTCATTAAAATCGGTTCGGTCTATCAAAAAATATTGTAATTTTAATGAGGACGCGACTTAAGCATGAGAGATTGGTAGTTAAGTAAATAGACTTAATACATTCAGATGATTTTATTAAACACTGTTTTTTTACATAAATTCCACGTGTACGAAGTCGCAGGCATTGCTAGCTTATAATATTACTATAGATAATAGAAATATGTAATAATACTTAATATGAAAGAATACAAAGCTCTAACAAAACTTCTGATACGATAAGATTATCTTTTATGTTAGAAAAGATATTAAGAAAACCTCTCAACAAATTGTATAAAGAAAGAAAGAATATTTACGTAGACGTATTAACGACTTTATCCCGTTGAAATAAAGTACGAGATCAAATGAACTATTAACGCCACAGTTTAAGTAAATCAGCTTGTGTAGTTCATGGTCAAAGTACACTTGGATAAATATCAAGGTATTTATAAATTACTAGCTGTCATCTGTGACTTCGTACGCGTGGAATTTAGCAAAAGTGTTTGTTCAATGTAAATATGTGTGTGGCGCGCGCGTTGCTAGACTCTGCTTTTTGGCGTGATAATGTTTTATAAATCGATGAACGCCGGTTGTACGCACGATTAAGCATGACTCCTTGTCACGTTCCGCCTGAGCCGAGCATGCAAGAGACAACACGGAACAAACCTAACGGATCGGCCTAAGCATCCGAGTTGTTATCACATAAAATTATCGTTTTTTTTCTCGAGCTGACTACATTATTGATCTGGCAAGGTCTTTACAGCTTCACCCGACTACCGTAAACCGACTTTTCAGACAGGCAATTTTTTTTAGTTTATTATATTGTCACGATACCGATTTTTTTACGATTTGTTTTATGCAAGACATTAATATTCGTGTTTTTTTTATTGTTACTGTGCCTGATGGTAAGCACAGTACAATCCAAAAACAATAGCGACCACCGAGTGACACACTAGCCATCGAACGATTTCGATACGATTCGAACTAGCACCCTTTGATAAATGCCGCCAAACACACCGCGCCTGCGCCTAGATGAATTTTTGTATTTAATAAAAATGAATATTAACGTAATAAAATAAATAAACAGTCGTTATTTTATGGAACAAATTTGTAATGCTTTATCTTTTCATGATGCTATAGCTGATTTCTGTCGTAATATGTTCTTTTAGGCATATAACTTATACAAAACATTGTCAGTGTTTCACATCTGCCAGGTGTCCCGTGATGGCTCAATTTTTTTATATGATAAGCGTGTATACTTAAAAAAATAAAATAAGTACAGGGAAGTTCACAAATGCACAAGTTTTCTTCCCTTTTTCAACGTTGGTTAAAAATGAGAGAAAGTCGTACTATGAATTTCGGTTCCGTATACGAATTATAATTCATCGTGCAAGGCTTTGTACGTAGTGAAGAAGCTGGTTTGCCTTTTCTGTGGTAAAGGTGTAAATAGATTTCGTAACCTGAGGTGTCAAATTGACGACAATTCGAACTCCATTTAGGTGTTAACTTAAAAACATTCGATTCCAATTTCAAAATTATTTTATTATGTGTACGGATGGTAGAAATTACTAACATATTCATCGGGAATATCATAAACTGAGTATAATACCTTATTACTAGATTTATATATATCGGTACAATTAATACACAATAATTTTAATACAATTAATCAAATGTAGAATATACGTCACAATAATTTTGTACTAAAACGTTTGAATAGGCCTTTATTAAAACGAATGCAGCTTTATTTACACAAACGTTAATTGTCAGTTAGATTCATACAATTTGATCATTATGATTTAATGATCCGTATCATTCAATTTAGACAGCAGACAAATTAATTACATTTACTGGCGGCAATGAAATCAATGGACGATGAATGAATTCAAATTAACAACTGTTACACTTTTTTCTTTACAATCAAAATTATAGTAAGGTTTGTAATATAGAATAATATATTAAAAGCACTTTGTATGGGATTTATTCTATTTTAATATTTTGTTTCCTTTGCTTTGAATTAAAAAAAAAAAAACAAGTTGTGTAATTTCTCCGATCTGTACCAAATAGGGAGTGTCCAATGACACCTTACTGATGTTTTGAAATCTGAATGTCGTATTCGCAATTCGAAACTACGAATTACAATTTAAAAAAGTAGGGAGTAGTTTTTTTTCTCGTGTTTAGAACAAAATTTTATAATTCCAGTTTCAAAATTAATTTTATCAAAATTTCAACCCAGCGTAGTTGTAATAAAGTATACCTGTTTGTTTTGTAGGTTTTTATTAAGTTTGTCGTATTATACAAAGCCGTTTATTTTTCTTTTTGTCACTATTAAAGCGTCGATTTGGGCGTTAAGTTCCTTTTTTGAAAAATGAATAGGTAAATAGTGACGTTTCGTATTACAAAGCTTTCAAATAATAGCAGCCATTTTAGTCGATTTCTGAGTCAATGTGACGAGTAACAATAAACCTTAATTGAAAAGCAATAAAATTCTTATTTAATTATTCACTCGTAAATATAATTTAAACCGTTTTTGATCGAAATTTAATTTTATATAATCTTTTTAAATTCCGTAGTAATTTTTTTAAGTAGGACGTAAGAGTTCATACTAAATCTATCTCAAAAACGATTAGATAAATTTCGATCAAGTAATTTCTGCTTTACCTCATCAAAGCACTTGGTTCTAACTTAGAAAGTAAAATCGCGATAGCTATCTAGCTAGATAGCTATATATATACATATAATAAGAACATAAATCTAAAGTGTCTATATTTTTAGATTTTTGTAAAAAAAAAATTGCAGGTGTCTAGTAAGTAATAAAATACATTTTAATATTTTTTTGAAATATATGTTTGTTTGAACACGCATCACTGATAAAGTATTGCGTTCATGATAAAACCTCATATAAGAAAATCGTGAAGCATATCCTCGGGAGTAACTTAGTTTTTGTTTCATTAAAATCGGTCCACTCTATCAAAAGTTATTGTAATGTTAATGGCGTCGCGACTTATGTACGAGAGTAAAGTATATCAGCAAATGGACTAAATACGTTCTGTTATACGGGATTCTAAAAATCCCTTTTTAAAAAAAAGATTTAATCACTTGACATAATGTATTTATTATTTTACAAAGATTTGTTCACTTAATTATTAATACTTATTATTTAACACTGAATAGTAATTATGAGGATTATGAGTGTTATGGACCGAGTCTGGGAATGAACTGCCGGGTGGTATCGAGGACCGTGAGAGGACTCGGAAAGTGCTGACGTTAGGTACTGGGAAAGGTGCTAGTTAGGAAGGGATATAGTTCTGTGGTGTTAGAGAAAGGTCAGCATATTAGGGTACAAGGTTCGGGTATAACAGCCCCCCGCGTAAAATAAAACTTTCGCAGTAAGACGCAAAGTTTTAAGAGGATGATCTTAAACGAGGAACAGACATTTCTATTCTCTCCTCAACATCAGGATCAGGAACTGTGTCTTGGGAGGTATGGAAGGAAATTACAGTTTTACAAAATTTCTTATACAGTAAACTTAAAATTATGATTATAATCGATAAAATTATACAGTAGGTTAAAATTGGATAAGTTGAGTTATATTCTAAAACAAAATTTGGATCTTCTAATAAGTTATCTATTGATGATAAAATTTGATTGTTAACAACATCTAAATCTTTTAAATTATCCAAATTGGTTTCAACAATTTTCACATGTGGTATGTTATTTAAATTAAGTCTCTGAATATTACAACAAGTATCAGTAATAATATTAAAATCGGATCTTACAGGGGTTACATTAATCTTAGTATTTATTTTCCCAAATAATTCTGTATTTCGGCATGTGGCCGTACATTTAAGAGGTAGGTTTAATAAACCTGTACCTGATATTTTTAATTCGGTTGTATTAGAATTACATTCGACTATCAACTTGGATACTTTTGATTGAACATACAGAAACTGGTTGTTATTAAGCCTGTGCCATATGTCGATGTCACCGTTAATAAATTTAGGGGTGCATTGATTGTAACCCCTGTAAGATCCGATTTTAATATTATTACTGATACTTGTTGTAATATTCAGAGACTTAATTTAAATAACATACCACATGTGAAAATTGTTGAAACCAATTTGGATAATTTAAAAGATTTAGATGTTGTTAACAATCAAATTTTATCATCAATAGATAACTTATTAGAAGATCCAAATTTTGTTTTAGAATATAACTCAACTTATCCAATTTTAACCTACTGTATAATTTTATCGATTATAATCATAATTTTAAGTTTACTGTATAAGAAATTTTGTAA
The DNA here is from genome assembly GCA_015888305.1 of Antheraea pernyi. NCBI lineage: Eukaryota > Metazoa > Arthropoda > Insecta > Lepidoptera > Saturniidae > Antheraea > Antheraea pernyi. Next base: position 174,383 of record MU159235.1, on the reverse strand, counting down.
AACAGTAATTTCCTTCCATACCTCCCATGACACAGTTCCTGATCCTGATGTTGAGGAGAGAATAGAAATGTCTGTTCCTCGTTTAAGATCATCCTCTTAAAACTTTGCGTCTTACTGCGAAAGTTTTATTTTACGCGGGGGGCTGTTATACCCGAACCTTGTACCCTAATATGCTGACCTTTCTCTAACACCACAGAACTATATCCCTTCCTAACTAGCACCTTTCCCAGTACCTAACGTCAGCACTTTCCGAGTCCTCTCACGGTCCTCGATACCACCCGGCAGTTCATTCCCAGACTCGGTCCATAACACTCATAATCCTCATAATTATTATTCAGTGTTAAATAATAAGTATTAATAATTAAGTGAACAAATCTTTGTCAAATAATAAATATATTATATCAAGTGAATAAATCTTTTTTAAAAAGGGATTTTTAGAATCCCGTATAACAGGACGATAACCTCTAAATTTTAAAACTCACGTTATAAACGTTGGGAATGCGAAGGATTATTAATCATGAGTAGTACGGATGAACGACCCGTATATTTGAGAAGGGTAATGTGATGAAGCCTAAAACATTTAATATGTGTGAAAACTTTAGACAATTTTAACATTGTAAGTATATACGTAAATACTCTTATCGTTAACATAGGTAATGAGCGCAGAATATAATAAAAGAATACTTGGTATCGGATGCATGAAACCAAAAATTAATGCAAATGAAACAAAAGAGATTCGCAAAGTTAAGAAACATTAGTTAGTAATCATGTTGTAATGGTAATATTGACTAAGTGTACTATATGAAGTTACGTATTACACTTATTGGGATTAATTATAGTAATAATAATGACTTCTCGTATATTTATGCTTTGATAAGCTTCTTTATTTTAACGTGGGGAAATCCCTTATGGATACGCCACCCTCCCGGGGGAGAGGGTGGGTTATGTCCGACTCGCACAGACTAAAACCCCACGGTGTACTGATAGACCATTTTGTGGGGGCGGCAAGGGATCGTTCAAGCTAATCAACCTTGTAGAGCCGCCCCCACGGTCCGCCCGGGGAAAGCTGGCCGCCGGGCTCGTACCTATAGAGGGACAGATCGGGTACACACCGACTGCCCCCCCTCCTCCGCCGGACCTGTGCAAAGAGGAGATGGGCCCCCCGGCCCATCCCCTCAGGTCCGGCTAGTGCTTTGATAAGCCTGAAATATTAATGTAATACCAAAACTAGACTACAATTATGTACTACTAGCGGGCCCGGCAGACGTTGTCCTGCCCTAATTATTTAAAAAATCCTTAACAAACTAAACTAAACTAAACTAAACCAAAACGTTTCCCATGAATCACTTTATGTATTGGTGAAAACCGTATGAAAATGCGTTGGGTAGTTTTTGAGTTTATCGCAAACAGACAGACAGACAGACGCGGTAGGGGACTTTGTTTTATACTACGTAAAGATATAGATTGATTTTAATTTTTCTTAACGCTTGTTCTTAATATTTCTTAATAGTTCTTAATATCTGTTATTTATTATTTTATTTAATACTAGCGACCTTCATTTTGTATGCGTTATAATGAAAATTATTAATAATAAAACAAGCTCTATAGAACTAAAAATAATGTAACTTTCTGTCATCGATATTTTATTCATAATTAGCTTAGTGGCTATTACTTAACCTTCTACAAAGAAACAAATATTACCTCTTTATAAGAACAGAATCGAATACTGTACCCTGTACAGTTCTTGTATTTTTTTAAATAATTTTATCCAATCCTAAAGAGTGATTTTTATATTTTGAGATTTAGTTAAGACTCAGTAAGAAAGAAACTATAAAAATAAATAAATTATCAACGGCTTTTTTATACAGGTATCGATTATTTTCCTGGATAAGTTAGAATATTAATCATCGACATTTATTCATTTCACGTGTATTTACAAATGTAGAAAAAGTGATAGATCAAATTACAGCTATCACGTATAACATTAAATAATAAGCTACTGTTACATTTCATTAAAGTACATTCCTCTTAGATATTTTAAAGGGATCGTTTCCTTCTGTTGAACCTATGTAAATGTTTATCCTTCGCAAAACATTTCGCCCAAGAGGGCATTATCATGTTAATTAATATCAACCTAACATGTTTGTTTAACAGAACTCGTACATTATTAAATTTCTTCAGACGCGTTTATAGCATCTTTGCAAATATTTGAGACGGAGTATAAAAGGGAGTCGTACGAACAAAAGCCAACAAGAAAGATGCGTTTATTATATACTTTAGTACTTTGCGAACAAACAAATATTCCCCATGAAACATGTCGCTTGAATGAAACGCTTCTCCCGCTATTGAAGTCTCGGTGCTTTCAAGTATACACAGTCAATATAATCAAACCTTAATTCCGTAAGAATTCATTTTACTTAGGAACCATAATGATTATTTAATATCACTGCATATTATAAAACAAAGTCCTCTGCCGCATCTGTCTGTCTGTTCGCAATAAACTCGAAAACTACTGAACGGATTTTCATGCGGTTTTCACCAGTAGATAAAGCGGAGGTTTAGGTGTATAATTTGTCAAAATTTATTGAAGTTATACTTCTTTTGGCGCGTTAGCGAAAAATGATGAGAGTAAATTTTTACGATGCGCGAGCACACCGTCACGAAAATCCGACTCCCTGAAGTTAACTGTAGTCAACTTTTCCTATTGTTAGTGTCGTTTTTTCTACAAACGTAGAATAAGGCGAAAGATAAAATTTTGATAAGATTTTTATCTTGTTCCGTCAAAGAAGTATAACTTTTTTTAAATTTATACTTAGTTTCGGTGTACATTGTTTTTCTTTCATAAGAAATATCATTTTTATCGGGATTAATATTGCGCTGCTCTGTACATTTTTAATTGTCCATTTTTTATTACTAATTAACCCCTATAACCCTTTGTTACGAAACAATATACGGCCAAAGTAATACTTTAAAAAGTGCTCTATTTAACTTAAAAAACAGACCCTAAAATTTTATTTATATATAGAGGTAAGTATTTAAAATGTAAAATAAAAATCGTATGCGGAAATAAACGCAAAACATTAAGTTGAACAGAAATGTAAAATTTACAAAAAAGATATATGTCTATAGCCGAATATAAAACGTGACGATTTTCCTTTAATAATCCCTTAAAAAGATAATGCTTTATAAATTATGTTACATCATTACCGAAATCTTAGATAAAACTATATACTTACCGTAGCATCGCCTCGCGTTAAAATTTACGTTTCGCTATAAATTCGTTTAATAATAGGATCTAGATAATTTTACTCATAAATTCGTTGTTTACAAAAGCGAGACTAAATATATCTTTAAAGATAGCATGATCAAAAGATATCTGAAAAGTTATTGTGATTTTGTTTACTTAAGCTGCGACTTCTTCCTGTTTGTAAAGCAAGTACAAATTTAAATGCGTTACAAACTTATTTTGTAGCATAAGAATGATCGTTCTGATTCATATAAGTTCTAAATATCTACTTCTTTTTTATCAACTGGAATTTATAATGGTTATCATTTTCTTATACAGGAATTTATAATGCGACTAGCGGGCCCAACGGACGTCATCCCGCCCTGATAATAAAAACAACCTTGACGAATTATCTACATGAACCTTCCACATGAATCAATCTATCTACTGGTGAAAATAGCATGAAAATCCCTTCAGTAGTTTTGAGTTTATCTCTAACAGAAAGACAGATATGGTAGAAGACTTTGTTTTATTTATCTAAAAGAAAAATTGTATGAATCAATGTATTTATAAGAAATAAAAATCTAAAGATACACCTTGATATTCCTTGAAGCTATTAACTCTCATCTGTAGTAACTTAATTAGTATGTATTAGGTACATATGATATGACATTAAACATATTCTTAGTGACTTAAGAAAGAAGATCCATCTTTTCCTAGTATGTTTGTATGTGCACGACTTTTTCCAGAACATATACGATCAAGTTTTATTTTCTTTCACTCGTGTAATGTATATGGTTCATTCCATCCGTCCGTATTTGGACATGACATATAAATTCATTAATTATTTACAACAACTTAACTAATAATAAAATATACCTATTAATAATGAATTAAGAATCTATTCAAAGTTTTGCTTACTTTTTTAATAAACAAAAATATGCTTAAATTCCATGAGGATTGTTTATGGTAAGTTTGGTCAACGATTTATCTCAAAAATATCTGTATACCTCTAAAACATGGTTTTTTACAAATAATAGAGTTAATTTATAAGCTCAAAGTGTTAAAGTATATATAATATAAAACAAAAATAATTATAAATGACGTAGATAACCTCACACAGACAAGTATATACGTAGTCCGGTGAAGCTGTTAAGACCTCGCTTGGTCAATAGCGTAGTCAGTTCGAAAAAAAAAAACAGACAAGTATACATATTTTGGAAGGGTTTTTACTAGTTTTCCCTTATTTTTTTCATTTTGTTAGCTAAGTCTTGCCTTTGTCATTGATTGACAAATTTTAAATTCATCAACACATACACATATGTATAGCCTAGCTTGCATGAATAGTTTAAATTACTAGACGAGATTGCGTGCAAGGCAACAGCCCAAGCCAAAGCGCACCCCTTCGCCCTTGAGCTCGTTGCCATACGGCTGAGTGCCTTAAACGTTCGGCCGAGAAGCTCGGTGAAGCTGTAAAGCTATAGTCAAGTCGAAACAAAAAACTTTGTTTAACGGAGTTTAAGTACATGGCCGAATGACTTCTTTCTGTGCATCCAATAAAAACGGTATTGTAACGTATAATGTATTCGATATATATATATATGGAAAAAAGATGGACCCGATCGAGTTTGTTGCCTGTTTTACTCGATGATTGGGTTGTTTTCCGAACCGGTGGTAGTTTTGACGATCATAAGCGCCTTATTAGGGCCTAAACTGAATAAAGTATTTTTGTTTTTTTTTTTTTATCTTTATTTAATTTAGGGACTTAGGTCCACATAGAACATGTCAGTCCCATCATACCCTAATCTTAAAATATTCACCAAAGAGACTTCAACACAAACTTCCATAGAATCTTGGCTTCCTCACTTGCAGGTGCACACAAGATTCTATGAAAGCTACCCTGATCTAATCTATTGAGTTTTAACTCATCGATGACAGCTTTTCTTTGTACTTTATTGCGGTCACATTCCATCAACAAGTGATTTTTGATTTGATATAATTAAATGCCATAGACAGCCGAAACATCATGTCACTAGATGTCATCAAGTTTTTTGCATTCGACTTTCGCGTATACCTATTAATTTTATTTGGTACCTGTATCGACTGAGGACGAAGGAAAATATAGTTAGAAAACCTGCACGCTCGAGGAATGTTCTTGTAGTAATATCATATGTAAGAAAACAACAATTCAACATTTCCCGCTATTTCATTATGCGACTAATCACTTCTGTTATTTTACGGGCGTGTTCAATTAAGCTCGTCCTTTCTCTTGCAAATATTGCATTATATGGTAACGGTACATTTATAGCCCGGTAATATCACATACATTTATGCACTATTAAAAATACACGTTTAATAATTATAGTGAAGTAACGTAATATCCATTTATCATAGCAATAAAATTTACTTGAATCGTTTTGTTCGAAAACGTCTAGCAAAACCATAAATTGATGGAACTATGGACGTCATGTTTTATGAGTTTAATAAATACTATTAATGAATAAACTGAATGAATAGATGTAATGCATGCGGAACAAAGAAGAAGAGAGTCTGGTTACAGTAACTAGTTTGTGGAGAACAGTAAACACATATTCAGTAAATCCTCCAGTGGACTGTATAAAGACCGCGGAAGTGTAGTGTTTATAAGCAGTAAATCAAAAGAGTTTATCGGTATCTACCAGTGTCACTGATTTAGTATCAACGTTGTTTTATTGAATCACTAATTATTCAAATCATTAAAGAATGCAATAAATATGCAATAAGATTGTAAAATTTCTTTCGAACTTAATATTTTAGTACTTACCTGTGATCACAATTCAGAATAGTTTTTGGTGATTATTTAATCAGCATATACATTTATTTATGTGATTGGAGGTAAACGAACAGACGGATCTCCAAATCATAAGTAATAACCGTCCTCGTGCACTCCTTCAGCACGAAAGGCATCACAGATAAGTTGCCGGTCTTTGAGGAAGGAGTAGGCTCGTTTCTTGAAAGTTTGTAGGGTATATTGTTCCAAAAACACTACCACTGGGAGTTCATTTCAGGGAATCGATGTATGTGGAAAAAAGGCATGCGAAAGCCGCACTGTAGACAACTTCCATCAATCGGTTACGGTAGTGGAATTCTGCGGCAGATATCAATCCGAATAGCTCTTCAGAACACTCTCCGTAGTAGATCTCGTAAAGGCCACAAAGTGCCACAACGTCCCTACGAAGTACCGTATTGTTGAGCCTTAAGGAAAGCACTTGGTCGCCGTTGATTCAAGCCGCTCTACGTTGAATTTTGTCAAAAGGAAGTAGACGTCATTAAGGCATATTTGAATAATAAAAAAAATGCATTTTATATCTTCCTGTCACGCGAAATAGTTACTAGCCAAAATCCCATATAATTATCTGTATGTACAAAAAAGATGGTTGATTGACTCATCAACGAATAGCTGAAACTACGGAAGCTGGATATATGATATTTAGACAGTACTGATAGTAGTTTATTTTTGTGGCGTAGACTAACCAAGTCAGACCTTGGGCTACAATATTATCCCAAATTATAAGCAGAAATGACACATGAAGTTGTTATAAAATATTTTATATTTTTATAAATAAATTTCAGGACTGACCATTGAACTTGGCACCCATTTAGATATCACTTCTTTTGTCGTTGAAGTCAACGGCCAAGGCATGTATCATAATATTGAACTTGGCTCTCATTTAACATTTACGTTTTACAACAATGTTTTACAAATTTGATCCCCTAAGTGTTTAAAATAGGAATTAAAATATAAAATAGGGATGACATTTTTCATTCATACATTTATTAAGATCTTTAAGTGGATAACTATCTTCTTATGGAATAAAAGTTTAGATCAAATAAATACTTGCTTTCTTATTATCTTAAAATTTATGACTATCCTCTAAGGATATATATTATTATATTCTCTAACGCAGATGAAGCCGAGAGCGAAAGCTAGTTACTATAAATAACTACCGCATATACAAATACAATTGAAATTTGATTGGCCAACAGGGTGATAAATTTATCGCACTCTTTTCAAACGTATCCTATAATAACACTTGAAACATGACTAGGAATATTACAGTTTTCTCTATAATTTCAAAAATAAAAATAACTTCCAGTACATACATATCGGCGCCTACCTACATTGATTGTGTCATCCGGTCACGCCTCTCTCCCTACTACTCGACTTGTTTTGGTATAAAAGGAGCGGAGCGACCGATGTTAAGTCAGTCTTGGCTCTGGCGTCGAACGGTACACACGTACCGTGCGAGTCGCTTAACCTAGACACTGAATAATTAATTTGTGTAAACGAATTATTTGTAACTAATTAATTGGTTATCTACTGTACCAAATAGTCAGAATTGATTATTATTTGGTTTGTAACTAATTAATTGGTTATCTACTGTACCAAATAGTCTAAATTGATTATTATTTGGTGTTGAGTTACAATATTATTATGAGGGGGTGATAGTCTGAATTATGTTTTATATTGTGATGAGATTATTATTATGGGAGGTTTATGACGATTTTATTATGGGAGGTTTATGACGATTTTATTATGGGAGGTTTATGACGATATTATTATGGGAGGTTTATGACGATATTATGATGGGGTGGTTTAGTGAGTTTATTCTGACGGTATTATTATGATGGGGTGGCTTTAGTGAGTTTATTCTGACGGTATTGTTATGATGGGGTGGCTTAGTGAGTTTATTCTGACGGTATTATTATGATGGGGTGGCTTAGTGAGTTTATTCTGACGGTATTATTATGATGGGGTGGCTTAGTGAGTATACCGTCAGAATAAACTCACTAAGCCACCCCATCATAATAATACCGTCAGAATAAACTCACTAAGCCACCCCATCATAATAATACCGTCAGAATAAACTCACTCAAATAAGACTGCCATAATAATACTACCCCACCGAATCACTAAGCCACCCCATCATAATAATACCGACTGCCATAATAATACTACCCCACCGAATCACTCAAATAAGACTGAATAAACTCACTAAGCCACCCCATCATAATACCATAATAATACTACCCCACCGAATCACTCAAATAAGACTGCCATAGTCAGAATAAACTCACTAAGCCACCCTACCCCACCGAATCACTCAAATAAGACTGCCATAATAATACTACCATAACAATACCGTCAGAATAAATGTAACACAGTGACGTTTGGAAGTGGAGAACCCTCGCTTCTGATCACGCATCGAGTGCGCCACAGGGGCAAACATATTTACAGTGATACTAATGTCTTTAGAGAACATACAAAAGTATGGGTTTCTGTTTTTAGGGGTGCTTATGTTTCCGCACACAGAGGTATGATGTATTTGAATCGCCCAAGGTATTGTGTTTGGTAATCGCGCAAAGGTAATGTTGCGATCCGCTTGATGGATATGCAGTTTTTTATCCATGGGTTGGGTATGTGAGAGCAATGCGATTGCTAGTCAGCTGGAGAGCCGTGCCGTTGGGGATTCCCAAGGGCTTCTGTGGACATTGTGGGTTGATTTTAATGACTCTGAAGTTAGTTTGGTCAGGATTGACCGATTGGAACAGTTTTGGTCAAGAGTGACCGATTGGAAATTTATTATTATTTTTGTACCTATCCAAAACATCCATCCTTACGCATATTGTTGGCCACCATGCGCATCCTTACCCCGGTCTTGGAGGCTAGATCCCAGGATGGGTGATGCCTGTTTTACGATGTTGGCTAGATCCCAGTATGGGTGATTGCCTTATTATTATTTTTGTACCTATCCAAACCATCCCTCCTTACGCACATTGTTGGCCACCATGCGCATCCTTATCCCGGTCTTGTAGGCTAGATCCCAGGATGAGTGATGCCTGTTTTACGATGTTGGCTAGATCCCAGTATGGGTGATTGCCTTATTATTATTTTTGTACCTATCCAAAACATCCCTCCTTACGCACATTGTTGGCCACCATGCGCATCCTTATCCCGGTCTTGGAGGCTAGATCCCAGGATGGGTGATGCCTGTTTTACGATGTTGGCTAGATCCCAGTATGGGTGATTGCCTTATTATTATTTTTGTACCT
>MU159235.1:137019-158476 GCA_015888305.1 Antheraea pernyi | reverse complement strand
TATATATATATATAAAATTGTATTTTGACAAATTTTAAATGGCACTACTACGTTTGCCAATAATAATGAAAAAAATAATTCATAGACTAAGGAGACCCGTATGACACAAATATAGGCAAATTGATAAACAATACATTTAAACATAACACTAATATTGTAAATAGATTTAATAAGTTTTAAGACAGATATAAAACATCTAATAAATATGTAATTAAATCCAATAACTACTTGAATAAAATTATCACGTAGAGTTTTATTACACTATCTATACATATAATAAAAATGAAGTGTCTGTATGTAATATCAAAATATATTTTTTTTACTGATTGGGTACGAAAGTATACATGCAACTGATAACAAAAATGCAATTTTTCGCAAATAGCTGAAATTACAGCGGGTTACTAAGGCTACTCTAAATTAGACCAGCTATTAACCGCGACTTTGTCTGCAATGCTATCTCCAAAACGGTTGGACCGATTTTTACGAGACTTTCACCGACACATAGCTGACCTTATAAAAAGTAATTTAATTTATTTTAATTTGGACTAGCTGTTAATAGCGGTGTAGCGATCTTCACGAAATTTTTATTGACAGATATCTGACCTTATAAAAATTATTCAAGCAATTTTAATTTATACTAGCTGTTAACCGTAGCTTCGCCCGCAGTACTATCTCCAAAACGGTTCGACCGATCTTCAAGAAACTTTCACTGGCAGATGGCTAACCTTATAAAAAGTAATTCAAGCAATTTTAGTTTATACTAGCTGTTACCCTTAGTTTCGCCCGCAGTGCTATCTCCAAAATGGTTAGACCGGTTTTCACAAGACTTTCACTGGCAGATAGCTGATTTTACAAAAAGTAATTTAGGTAATTTTAGTTTATAGTAGCTGTTAACCGTGGCTTTGCCCGCTGTGCTATCATCAAAACGGTTAGACCGATTTTCACGGGACTTTCACTGGTAGATAGCGAGCCTTAAAGTAATTGAGGTTATTCTATTTTAGACTAGCTGTTACCCGCGACTTTGTCTGCCTGAAATTTAGCAAGATTTCAACTCATTCATTATATTTAATAAGAGAAATAATTGACAGCTTATTGTTTACAATTCGACATTATAATTATTAATAATTTTAATGATATAGAGGTCTTCCTAATAAATAGGATCTTAGATTATAAACGTATTACGTAAAGAGTTCCATAATTCAATTTCTTGCGGAACAGACAAGCGTTTATTTTTTGTATAGTCACAAAAACTTAATTATAATGGCAATGTATAATTAAATGTAATGTAAATCTTTATAGTAATATTTGAATTTTTTGTTTCATTAGTTCCTTATACAGTGTAAGTGAGCATTGAGGTAGTTATATCGTGGGTTAAGGTTCCAAATATGTTGCTGATGACAAACCTCATTTGACACGCTGTTAGTATTACATATCTAATGTCCACGTTAAGTGTTACTGTAAGTGGCGTGCGTGTCGTACTTACAATTGCTTTTAAAGAGCATTTTTATAATTGTACATAGTCTCTCACAATCTTATAATTCTTTAATACTGTTATGTATGCGAACGAAGGACAAGTGAAACAATACGTAGCTAGTAGCACACTGAGTATATTTGGCAAGCGTTATTACTTAAATAGGCGTGGATGCAACCACCCACATATTATTAAGATAATATACAACATTTCTCCCCCTAGCTTGACATTACCAACATACATTATTATCTTAGTAAAAATGTTTATAATCTATCCTAGGTACAGGTCGCAATGATCTTGCAGCAACAGTTTGCCTTTCAGGCTGTGGTGGTCGTTGTGTGTGTGTGGTGTTGTGTTGGTCTTCAACGACCTCTGTTGCCTCATAGAATGTATCATTTTCTTCTCTTGAATTTCCAGACTTTGGTTCCGTGTGCACTTCCCTTCCTTCATTTCTCTCCCCTCTCGTGTCAAAGTCATTTTTATCCACTGAAGGTTCTTGGTTCTGTGGTGAGGAAGTTCCTTGGCGAGACACATCTTCAAGTTCAATACAACAATCACCCGACTCATTGAATTTGTACGCTGTACCTTGGAATAGTATTAATTGATTTTTATGTTTTTTTAATTCACAAGAAGTGATACAATCTTTAACAATGTATGTAACTTTACCAATTCTTTTAATGATTACACCTTTGTTCCAAGATCCTTGATTATTTATATTAAATTTTTTATATAAAACATAGTCTCCTTTTTTAAAATATGTTATCGTTTTTGCCTTAAACGTTTTAGACTGCAAACACTGTTTATTTTCGACGTTTCGAGTGAGAGTGACTGAGGCCGGAAAACGTTGTTTAGGTTTAATTAAATCTAATCGTGATCGCAGCTTATGTCCAAAAACCATTTGGGCGGGTGAACAACCCGTTGACGAATGAATCGAATTTCGATAATCAAATAAATATTTAAACAAATTGTTATTTAATCCCTTATTGTTGTAGTTATTTAACATACATGACTTAATTCCTTTCTTCACCACCTTCACATAGCTTTCTGCCTGCCCGTTACTTGCCGGATGGTAGGCCGGTGACGTCACATGCGATATACCGTTCGATAAACAAAACATTTTGAATTCCAAAGAAGTAAACTGAGTCCCATTATCACTGACTATCGTGTGTGGCAAACCAAATCTCGACATATATTCATATAATTTGTTAATAACCGATAATGACGTCGTACTTGTCCCCATATCATACGCTTCTACCCACTTAGAGTATGCATCCACAATTACTAAATACGAACGACCTTGAACGGGGCCGAGAAAGTCAACGTGAATTCTATAAAAACTGTGTGGCGGGTGTGGCCATAACGCTAGCGGCGCACGCGCAGGCATCTGTCTCAACTGTAAACATACGTCACAGTCCGCAATCATTTTTTCTACGGCGTTATCTATTTTTGGAAACCAAAACCTGCTGCGCGCCTCTGCTTTTGTCTTTACAATACCTAAATGCGATTTATGGAGCTCTGATAATAATTTCGTTCTAAGTACTTGTGGGATAATTATTTTGTGCCCTCGCATAATACAACCGTTTTCATACGACAATTGGGTTTTACACAAAAAATAAGGTTTAATTAATATATTTGATAATCGCCTAGGCCATCCGTTTAAAATATATGATACAACTTTATTTAATATTGGATCTTTATGAGTTTCGTCACGAATTTCACTCAGTGTAACGGGTAAGCTGCCGTCTATAACGAAGTTAACATATGAGGCACGATCTTCTACATGTCTTAGACTGGTGCTGCCGTCGACTTCGTGGCCCCACACCCTACTCGCCTCTACCGCCATTGAGTCATTGTCAGGTAAGCTGGCGCGCGATAAGTAATCTGCACTATTGTTAACGCTGCGTATGTATTCAATAACATAATTATAACCACTAAGAAACATAGCGTAACGTTGTAACCTGTTAGCAGAAACTTCTGGAATTCCGCGATACGGACCAAAAATAGATAAGAGTGGCTTGTGGTCTGTGCGGAGTACAAACGGGACTGACCTTCCATATAAATATTGGTGAAAACGCCGGACTCCGAATATAATTGCTGTAGCCTCCTTTTGTAGTTGTGAATACCGCTTTTCTGCTGCATTCAGTGTACGTGAGGCAAACGAAACAGGACGTTCTATTCTGTCAGTACCCACTTGCGACAGTATTGCTCCTAACCCCGTGGGTGATGCGTCTACTGTTAAAATTATTTTCCCGTTAGAGTCAAAATGTGCAAGAACCTGATCTGAGGCTAAGCATTGCTTAATTTTATTGAATGCTTCAGTGTGTTTATTTTCCCATTTCCACTTGGTGCCTTTTTGTAACAGGGCATAAAGTGGGCTCAATATTGAAGACGCATTAGGCACAAAGTTTCTATAATAATTGACTAATCCCAGAAATGACTGTAATTTATTCACGTTTGTTGGTGTAGGTGCTTCGACAATTGCCTTTACTTTTTGTTGAGATTTTCTTAGACCATTTTTATCTATAATATACCCTAGATATTCTATTTGATCCTCAAAGAACACACATTTATCTTTACGAAGAGTTAGACCCGCGTCTTTCAGCCTTTGCAAAACCGCGTTTAATCTTTCTAAATGTTGTTCTTTTGAATCTCCTGTAATACAAATGTCGTCGAGCATACACATAACCCCGTCTAATCCCGCTAATAAACATTCCATTGCCCGTTGAAAAATAGCTGGAGCACTAGCGAGACCAAAAACTAACCGCGTATATTTAAACAAACCGCGGTGAGTATTGATGCAAGTTATTTTCTGGGATGCCTCGTCCAATAAAAGCTGAGAATACGCTTGTGTTAAGTCTAATTTACTAAACTGTTGCCCCCCGTGTAATTTTGTAAAAAGTTCTTGAGCTGTTGGTAACGGATACTGTTCAACAACCAGTTGTTTATTTACACTTACAGAATAGTCAACGCACAACCTGACTGACCCGTCGCGCTTTAATATAGGCACAATGGGTGATGCGTAATCCGAATATTGAACTGGTTTCAATACACCTATACGCACCAAACGATCGAGCTCGCTGTTTACCTTATCTCTAAGAGCGAATGCAATGGTACGAGCTTTGAAAAAAACCGGTTTGGCGTTATCTCTTAATTGTAATTTAACCCGATACTTTGTAAACACGCCTAACTCGTCTGAGAATACAGATGGATATTTTAATTTTAACTTTTCGCAAATATTATCAGATTGACAATACAGTATTTGCCTCATTTGTAAATTAAATAAACAGATAAAATCCCGGCCAACGATTGGTGGCCCACCATCACGTATAACTCGCACGTTAACTACATGTGTATTATTTAAATACGTAAGAGGCATTTTTATAATTCCTAAGCATTGAATTACCCGCCCTGTATACGTAAATAACTGGTCAGTCGTCAGTGATAACGGGAATTTTTGAAAATATTTTTTATACACTTTCTCAGAAATCGCTGTGACTGCGGATCCGGTATCGACTTCGAACTTTAACTTAATATCCTGAATTGAAACTATTAGACACATAGGTTCCCCCTTATGTGAAAATATATTTTGTTTCTTACCGTCATCGTCACTCTCACAAGATCCGCCGCCGGTTCCTACGAAATTTATCTTTTTGCACATCCTGCGTAGATGGCCCTTTACATTACATTTTTTACAAGTATAACTAGCAAACCGACACTGGGATGTTTTATGATTTTTATAACCGCACACTGAACACTTTTCTTTGTTAACACTAGTCTCGTTTGTGGTGGTCGCGATTTTGAACAGCGCCTCGCTCGACGACGGCCCCTGCGCCGACGCCGATGAAGATGCTGCTGCCGCCTGGCGTGCACTGTGCACGCTTTCCGCCAACTCCACTGCTTTTGCTAGAGTTAACTCCTGTAAGTCAAGTGCGAACAGTTTGTCCTTCTCCGGGCCACGCTGCATTCCCATAACAAACCGGTCACGAAGAGCCTCTTCTACGTTCAGGAATCCGCAATGAGCCGTTAACCCACGGAGCCTCGCAGCCCACTGCAAGAATGTTTCTTCAGGACCTTGAGTTGCAGCATAGAAATTGTACCTTTCACCAAATCCACATCTTTTTGGTGTAAAATGTTTGTCGAGAAGCGTGAGAATGTCATCGTACGGCACCTGTGTCAGTTCCTTCGGTAATGCTAAGTCGGCTACCAGTGCATAAGTGCTGTCGGCGAGTGCGCTTAGCAGTATCGCCCGTCTCTTGACTCCTTGCGGGTCCTTCACCTGGTCGATATCGTTCGCAATGTACCATTGTGAAATCCGTTGTTTATAGTTTTGCCATGTATGGACATTGTGGTCAAAACTAGATAAAATCCCAAAGTGAGACATTTTTTTATTTTTTTTATATCGCGTCGAGGGTACTCGTCACCACTGTTATGTATGCGAACGAAGGACAAGTGAAACAATACGTAGCTAGTAGCACACTGAGTATATTTGGCAAGCGTTATTACTTAAATAGGCGTGGATGCAACCACCCACATATTATTAAGATAATATACAACAAATACTATTTAAAAAACACATAAGCGGAGCTGCGGGTACATCTAGTTATTATATAACGATTGGAACCAGTTACTATTTGAAATTAATTGTCATTGTAATGGTCTCACAAGGTCGGGTATTATCTTTGTTATTAAAACCAGTCTAGCCGTATGTTGTGTTGCAATTACACGTGAATATGTGAGCATGGAGCCCTGGGCATCGCTACCCGCAGACGATTTGCAGATTGATATCGCCGGAGCACAAAAGGACCTAACGCTCAGCGAATAATAAGTCATGGGCTACGAAATATATAGCCACGACTTAGAGATAACTTGGCTATATTCTACTTACAATATGGAAATCTGCCGTTAAATAAGCATTGATGTAATCCGACAGTAATACTCAATAATACTCAGTACGCTATATAGGTTTAACGTCTTACCCATTATATGAAGGATAAGTAGCCAATAGTCCATACGCGTTAAATAAAATGAAAGTTTTCACGTGAAACTAAATTTATTCTGAGTAGATATTTGAACGCCTATGATTTCTTCTTCTGCTTATCACTTTCCTGGTCTGGTGCTAGGGTCGGCTTTCCGACTTAGTTTCCTGCCCAGTCTTCGGCATCCATTGTTGTGATCTTGGCCCTTGTATGGTGGATATTTCCGACGTAGTCTAGTGTCCTGCGACTTATGTGACCATACCAACGGAGACGGCTTTACTGCAGCTTATCCATGATGTCACAGACTCCAAGGTTGCCACGGATGTGTTCATTTTGAATGTGATCTAATCGCGTAATACCACACTTACATCGCAGCGTCTTAATCCCCCGTGACGCGTAGCAGTTTGATGTGTCTTACGAGTACTACCCAAATTTCGCTGTATACAAAATACTAGTCAGAAGAAAGATTGGCCGTTTATACACGAGGTATTTTAATTTTATCGGTATCGTATGATCGCATAGAACGCTGGTGACATCTCTCTGTTTTACTTATTTGAAGAATATGCTGGATTGGACGGTCTGATCGATCGATCCGGACTCATGTATAACATACCCCAGTTATTTGAAGTTGTTGATCTTCGCAACGCTTTCATTACCAACTCGAGTTCGGGGTACGTGCAACCACGTACCATGTACTCGGTCTTCACAACGTTGAGTTATAGAATTCCCTTCTCACATCGCACCATTCCATTGCTTCACCTTTTGTTTCAGTTTTCGCATATCCTCATCCTTCAAAGGAATATCATGGACATACATCGTTAACCACGGAGATAGTCCTATATATTTTATAAAGTGTTTTCTTTAGAGTTATTGTTATATCACTAGTTGTGCTCGCAGTTCGCCGTCATGCGTTCTTTATTATCTGATATAACTACTATTTGTTGTAATATAGAGTTCAGCACAATGGATAGCGCGAAAATAGTTTCTGTTTCCAATTGATATACCTACAAATTTGCATGACAGTCGGTTAAACAGTACAGAAGTGAAGTACTACAGCACCATCTAGTAGTGAGTATTAGCAACATGGTTCACATAAATACCTTTTCAATGAAAATATATATACTACAGTTGTATGATTGCAACGAGACTTACGACTATTTAAGGGTGTAATTGTTTTACATTTATATTATATTATGAACAATATTAATGAACGATAGAATATTTGAACGGTAAAGCGAAATAATCTACAGTAAATGTATCGTCTAAAGATATTCGCTTTGATGTTTGTGGTTACTATACCCGCTTAGAGTTCCCAATACGTGCACGAATTGAATTCACAAAGACATTTTCAAAATATTTGCAATTGAATTTTAAAGCATTCCTTTCCAAACGAAATAATCAGACTTCACTACAATTGCACTGTTAGATAAAATATTTGAAATTGTCCGAAAATTTATAATTTAAAAATTATCTGTGTATACTGTTATTTCTCGTGCTTAGAATATTTAAATGCTTTTAGTAATACCGCTTCGCTTTAAAATTCAACTTATTGGGCAAATACAATACAAATAAAATAAAAACATATATAATAAAATAATAATCAAATAAATCATGCACATAAGCATTTATATTGCAAATTTGCTTTGCTCGTAGATGTCTTTACGAGCA
Source organism: Antheraea pernyi (assembly GCA_015888305.1). Taxonomy (NCBI): domain Eukaryota; kingdom Metazoa; phylum Arthropoda; class Insecta; order Lepidoptera; family Saturniidae; genus Antheraea; species Antheraea pernyi. Next base: position 150,361 of record MU159235.1, on the reverse strand, counting down.
ATAATACGCGGTATCTACTCTACTATTCATAAAATTTTAAATGTGTCACTTAATACGACTAAGTTCCACTTAAAGTCATCATAAATCGAATGTTTTGCGAAATATAATAAACATGAAAACTGTTTCACATCAATCCGCTTATTACTCGTATAATACTAGAGAGCCTATTTCCCTAGCAATAGCGTTAGTAAATCAGCGAGTTTAATCGCCTATATATAACAATTTGCTCTTGACGTACCGGTAATAAAAAAGCTTTAAAATTGGTACAACAAAATTCCATGACTCTATAAATGTCAGTCGATGAAAATTTAAACATGCGACAAATGAAGAGACGACGACACTAAACAAGAATAAACACAATAAATGCTAAACGGAGTATTTGAATAACTTTACTGGGTTGAGTGATTATTATAATAATAATATATAATAATTGTATCCATAATGAACAGGTTAATTGACTGACAAGCTATTGCACAATAGTCATTTAGCCATATTACCATCCAAGTCCATGGTTGGAGTGTAAAAGAATCGGAATATCATCTCCAAATAACAGTACAAGCTTAACAGCACGTAGAATTCATTGCTGCACATCGCAGTACCTACAGTGTCTCGTTAGATCTTTATCTACACGCACACACGATTATATGAAGAGCAATAATCCTAGCCAATTTGTATACAATAGAAATTAAAAACCCCTCATTCAATTCTAATAAATAATCTAAAGGAGTTTCTCACAAATTTGAGCAGTGTTGTTAAGATTAGGGGTTCACGTCATTCACGTCATACTACGAACCCCACTTTATTGTCAATATGTAGACTCAGCGACAATGGATGTGAGGAAAAATCGTGCAATTTTCCAGATGCCGTTATAGTCAATACGGCCTTCTGAGACGCCGGTCGATTAATCTCTGTCGACCGCGATGTGTTCAGACTGCTCGATATAGAGAACCAGGGGAACTAGATCTCTAGTACTTCATACGCAACCGTCTCATTAGCACGTTTCGGGTATGACAATATGAATAAGCCGGCTCCATTTATATTGGACGGAGAATATGACGGGTCCCTTTAAAGGCGGAAGACTTAGGTGATCAAACCTTTATACCCTACTAGCAGAAATTATGAGTGCACTCGAACGTGTAAAGATAAGTTTGCTGTCAATAAATGAAGTATGCGATGATCCGTATTAAATAAAAACACACTAAAAGAACAAATAAAAAAAGTAAAACTAATTCCATATAAAAAAGGAAAACATTAAAATACAGCTATTGTCCTAGAATATGCCCTAAACCGATGTCTCAAATGCCAATACGAAACACTAAGAGAGGTTTGTAATTTTATTACTTTACTGCTATATATTAATAACACAATTGAATACACCAGCTTACTGAATTTACAAAGAGATAATTAAGGGATACTTATTAGAGATAAATAATTTGATAAACTTATTTTATAATATTCAGTGAAATATATGATTGTTTTTATTATAGACTGAGGGTTCACATATTTATACCTTTTAAAAGTACAATCAAGCAAAGTATAAAAGAATTTTAAAAACTCACATTTTATTCATATTGCGTTTCATGGGAAATGCTGAAAAATGGTTTTTGCATACTCCAGTGTCTATTGTTCTTTACATTTAATATTTCAACAATACATTTTATATATATTCAAACATCTTTTAGATGAGAAATATTAATACAGAAAGTACACAACCCATATATACTTAATATATTATTCAGTACATACATATCTAAGTATAGATCATGGCAGGTCACGTTTTGCAATACCGATGCTCACTCCCGAAGGAATTAAGTTATTAACTAAAACGCTCAGTTCTGATACAAGTTCGGACACCGTGCAATGTCCGAACATTTCACTCTTCGATTTTAATTCAGTGGACGGAATTAGAGAACGTGGGTGCCACACGTACAGCGACAGGCTCGATAAAGTGCCAACATTATGTGATGCGGGGATTTCTTAGTTTAACCGCTTTGCGTTTATGTGCGATCAAATTGTTCTGTTACAAAGATTTTCAAATCTTCGAAAGGTACGTAGGTGATAGAGCCACGCTGAAACTATTAGTGGTTTCAGCATGAATCAGCTCGCCCTGGGTTGTACCACCCTTTCAAGGAACCGACGTGAAGTAACAGTGCTTGCATTATTGCGTTTCGTTCGGTCAGTGAGAGCGCCGGAGGCCCACCTACCCTCCCTTCCCCTCTCCTCTCCCTCCTCTTGCTTCCCCCCTTTCTTCCCGAACACAGGCTGACAACGCACTAGCGTCTCCCCTGGTGTTGTTAGTGTCTATGGACGGTGGTGATCACTTAACATCAGGTGACCCCCATGTTCGTTTGCCTCCTATGACATACAAAAAAAAGTTTACGTTCATACGCGTTGTGTTAGCAGGTTATCAATGTTCCGGTATTGATATGCTGTTAATCTGTATTACAGCTGTAGATACATACATATTTCTACCTAATCATTTGCATTTAAATAGAATATGAGTAATGTCCGATTAACTTGCATAGTCAAGTTATTACGATCTTATAGCTATTTATTTTATTTGTACGAATATGTCAGTGAATGGTACACCGTATAAAAGATTCACAAAATCCATTGCCTCTTAAAATTCCGTCACTAAAGATTTTAAGGGCTGTACAAATATAGAATAATTAATATGTTAGACTTACTTCTAACGCAGCAACACTTGGGCGTGGTAACGAAGAATAAACAAGAAGGTGACGAAAACTGCGATGTGGCGTTTTGCTTGCGACTACCATTAGCTTATCTATCTTTATAGTTATGAAATTCATAAAAAAAAATTGGTTGCCTGTAAAGTCGGTCTACGAGCGATAATTTTACGTGATATCGACTCGGACGCATCGGCCGACGGAGTGAAAAGGAGATAGATGCGTCACAAGCAGAACGCTTAGGCCGATTGCGCCTTTCTATCGCTTGTTCCGCGCTCTCGCTTGCACGCTCGGCTCAGGGGGAACGTGAAAATGAGTCATGCTTTTTCGTGCATGCAGCCGGCGTTCATAGATTTATAAGACGTTATAACGTCAAAAAACATTTAAAAAAAATGTCAACAAAATAGACATAAACTGATTGATTTTAATCTCATAATATAAAACACTTTTACATCAAATCATCGAAATTAATAGCTTACCTATTTAATAGTATTTACCGAAGTAGTTTATCTTCGTTTTATATCGCAGACCGAATAAACTAGTGTCCTCTAAGATATAACTGACAATTCACAATAAATACTCATCGAGTCAAATTACATAAGATCACGCCAAACCACCATTACGAGCTCAGTTGTCATCGTCGTAAATCTGCGAAGAGTTGATTAGCTTCAAGAGGGGGTCATTAATTGGAGTGATTACGAAGGCGAGCGTCAGTCAGTACTGAGCTTAATTTACTAACAAATACGAGGACTACTCGCGCGATTATCTTAATGAAGATATTTCGAGCGCGTTGTGAAGTATTCAACTTTAACAGACTACTTGACGCTGATTCAATAATACAATTACCATCCTTAATGTATCCGTCTATTTATGGGCCTTCATTTAAGAAGCTCATGAGCATAAATTGAAGTGAGGTTGCTTCTAATATAGATTTCTGCTCGGTGTTTAAATATATTCTTTAATAGTTTCAAAAAAAACTAAAAACTGACAAAACAGACCAAAGCCATTTCGACATTTGTTTAAAGTTAGGTCTAGGTATTTACATTTATTTTATTAAATTCGTATGAATATGTTCATCTATATCTTCTATAGATATAATAACTTCGATCAACAATAACTAGATAAAGGATCGGCGGGAAAACTACGCCTCGGTAAATAACAGCTCACTTGAAATGTGTGCCCTTATTTTGTTTAGTTTGTTTGAAACACAGCCAATGTAAGCCCGTTTCACATGCCGCAGTTTATTCAAAAGATGCAAAAATAATAATCGAAAAAGCAAATTAACGGCCGGAGTATCTTGCTTTCGCTAAATACATGTTGAATAAGTTATATTTTAAGCTTTAAACTAACAAATAATATCAAATTTTGAACAAAATTACCGATTTTAAACCTGTGATACAAATGTTTGGCCTCGCCACGCACAATAACGGGAAAACGTACTTTATTCATTATGTGTTAAGGTTGAATTCACACTAAATGTTGTTTATGTTGTCTTTTCATTTGTGAGGAGAGTAATTTATTGCTTTGCTCGTTTTATCGTAAGTATTAGATAATATTTTGAACATTTGTGACTGTATTACTAGGTGTTATGGTTGTAATTAGGTTGACCTTAAAACTGTTTTAAAACTTTTCTTTTCCCTTTCTTAGTAAACAAATAGCTACACATAAGTATATATTTACACGGGCAGGATTTAGCTTCGATTTTGTACGTGACCCATTATCGAAGTATAATAAGAATGTAAATCGAACGTGTAATATGTAAATAAAATACATTTCAATCATTTTTTTAAATGTCTGTCTGTCTGTCTATCTGTCTGTCGGTTTGTTTGAACACGCATCACTACTAAAATACTGCGCTCATGAATAAAAAATTATAAAGCATATTCTCGAGTAACATTTAGTCTTGGTTTCATTAAAATCGGTTCATTCTAACAAAAGTTATTGTAATTTAAGTGACGACGCGATTCAACTACGAGAGAAAATAATTGGACTTAATACATCCGGATGATTTTTTTAGTCACCGTTACACACATTATGTTTCACGCGGACGGAGTCCCGGGAAGAGCTAGTTATAAATATAGTTACAAGATGATATTAACTTAGCATTATATTAGTCGCATCTAATTTCATATCTCTTGAATTATTACTAACATTATTTCACAAATAAATATTATCCATTCTATTTTGTCGTATCCTGTACTGTATTGTGCTGTGTGAATACTGCTATATTATCAACATATTCCGTATCCATGTTCATAGATATTTATTGTGTAAGATAACCCATTAGCCGGCCACAATTCTACAATTCCAGTTCCATTGTTGAACTCGCCAAGTACGCAAATTATAAAACTAAACAATCTTCCCTAATGGAATGTTGCGACTAAAACTCCATACGCACGAAACGCCAACAAGTTAAATTTAAATATACCCTAACTGCTGTTTATAATTATGAGCATATGTGAGTTTCTTCCCTTTCCCTCGAACGATATATATTTTAAACCTTTCGTTTAACAAAAACCCGAAACCCTGCTCGTCAGCGCGTTATCATCCATGTAAAATTATACAAACAGCAGTTTGCGGTGATGCAGCTTTTGTTTATCGTTAAACTCGACACACTGCCGAATCTCTTAATCCTAAACAAATATCGTTGGCGTACGTTACTCCCCTAATAAATTACACATCTTAGGCCGGTGGAAAAGCGCCCTTCTCCTGGTAACTATATCGAATGATAAACAAACGCTTATATCACATATTCACCATCAATAATATAGACAGTTGATAAAACTGTTCAGCGGTCACGTGAAAAGATATTCGTTATGGAACAGGCTCGAGCGTGTAGCCGACCGATAATAGTAGGAAAAGATAGCTTTACTCAGGAGTACATGCTAGGATACTATTCGTAAAACCATTTGTTGGTAAAAAAGTAGATTGATTTGTTTATTTACCACTCGAAATGCTCATTGTTTTTTCTAACTGTAAAGCTCAAACTTATAAACATTTATTCAAATTTATATCTGTCGAGAAATCTATGAAAACCATATAAGTATATCTCGTAGCAAATTTCATATACAATTTAGTACATGTTAGTAACAATTAATCCTGAATATATATTAACAATATAAAAATATACAAGAATTGCTCGTTTAAAGGTATATATTTAATTGTTACTAACATGTACTAAATTGTATATGAAATTTGCTACGAGATATACTTATAATTCTTGTATATTTTTATATTGTTAATATATATTCAGGATCTCGGAAACGGCGGCAGCGATTTCCGTGAAACGTAGTATGTAGGTGGCTTCGGGGACGATAAATCGATTTAGCTAGATTTCGTTCATAGAAAACTTTTTTATCTGAATTTTCACGCAATGAAAAAATATAGCTAGAATATAAAGGTAAATTTCGCCACCGCTGTCAAAACAAAAATAGCTTAAATGGAAATCGGCTGCTTCGAAAATCCGTCTAACCCCAGTTCGAATCCGTGTGAGACCAAAATAGAGATATCTTTTTTAATATTTTTTTTTTATATAACATGTTAATTTTGTGATGCAAACCTAACAGTTTATTTTATCTTAAAAATGTTTTTTAAAGAACCAAGCTAGGCTCGGTCGTCCAGGTACTAAATAATTAACAGTGTAATACGTAATTTATAATTTTATTCAGAGGCATAAACATATTACACCGTAAAGACGAGTTTATATCGTAGATAATATTTACGGGTACAATAAACTACTAATATTATAATCTTGAAGAATTCGAGTATAAGACAGTATTCATGGGATTATTAGTTTCGCCTTGCTCCGAGAACTTAACTCAAGAGAAATAGGTACTACATCCGAAGGATTTATGGAGCGAGAACTAATAATTAGAACGAAAGATGCGCAGCCACGCGACTTGCGCCTTAATCAGTGTTTCAAGTTAAAAGCGAGGAGTGGTTTAATGGTACATAAACAATCATAATTTTAATATTTTATGTCTCGAAAGTGATAAGCGTCATAAAACATCGTTAAAAATACAATTTTATGACTTCATTCAAAGGCTTCATGTAAATATATGGTGAACAAACACATGCCGTCGAAACTTCTATCACGTAATAATTTAGTTAATTAAAAACTATATGTACCATAAAGTTTAAAACTATCGCTGTATTAAACTAAACTTCATGGTGTAGTAAATATTGTGATATACTATGCAATCGTATTTATTTAATACAAAAAAGTGGGGTTGTCATAAGGACTGCCAACAGAAGCGAAAAATCAGAACAATTAAATAACTGTGTTTTTTTTTTCAACTTTTAAATCAATTATAGTATGAATTATTTATATTAATTTCATAATTTGTAAATTGCAGCTATTATCAATAAGTCTGGTTTTCACATCTATTGACATTCCGAACAATAATTATATAGATTTTTATACAGTTTTAGAATTAATCGAACACTTGGGCTGCACAACTCAATAACAAATATGAATATTCTATCCACACAGGCTGCTATTTTAAGGCGCGTAAACGCAATACGGTACCGATCACGCTTACTAGTATGTCATGACGCGAATCAATCAAATTACGTCCTGTCAAAAAAAAAATACCGATCAAGATCAAGAAACATTCACTTCAAACAAAAGATTAAAATGTATGATCTTCAATTCATATTCACCTACATATCTTCACCTTTTTACACACTGTTATTTGATTTGTTATCAATACCGTTCGTTATTGTAATCAATACCATATAATAGTACAACAGTCTAAAAGTTCGTGTTATTACCAGCGCCTGTTTGTACAAACAGTGCTGTCTGTGTGCGCACTTGCTAATTCGCACCGACAACAGCTCGCCGACTCGACCAACCGACAAATTCTGAACCATGGATCTGATCACCAAAGCAGGATAATTTATAAAGCGTAATATTATAAAGATTAGAATCGTTCTTTTGATCTCGGTAAATAACAGCTCACTTGAAATGTGTGCCCTTATTTTGTTTAGTTTGTTTGAAACACAGCCAATGTAAGCCCGTTTCACATGCCGCAGTTTATTCAAAAGATGCAAAAATAATAATCGAAAAAGCAATTTAACGGCCGGAGTATCTTGCTTTCGCTAAATACATGTTGAATAAGTTATATTTTAAGCTTTAAACTAACAAATAATATCAAATTTTGAACAAAATTACCGATTTTAAACCTGTGATACAAATGTTTGGCCTCGCCACGCACAATAACGGGAAAACGTACTTTATTCATTATGTGTTAAGGTTGAATTCACACTAAATGTTGTTTATGTTGTCTTTTCATTTGTGAGGAGAGTAATTTATTGCTTTGCTCGTTTTATCGTAAGTATTAGATAATATTTTGAACATTTGTGACTGTATTACTAGGTGTTATGGTTGTAATTAGGTTGACCTTAAAACTGTTTTAAAACTTTTCTTTTCCCTTTCTTAGTAAACAAATAGCTACACATAAGTATATATTTACACGGGCAGGATTTAGCTTCGATTTTGTACGTGACCCATTATCGAAGTATAATAAGAATGTAAATCGAACGTGTAATATGTAAATAAAATACATTTCAATCATTTTTTTAAATGTCTGTCTGTCTGTCTATCTGTCTGTCGGTTTGTTTGAACACGCATCACTACTAAAATACTGCGCTCATGAATAAAAAATTATAAAGCATATTCTCGAGTAACATTTAGTCTTGGTTTCATTAAAATCGGTTCATTCTAACAAAAGTTATTGTAATTTAAGTGACGACGCGATTCAACTACGAGAGAAAATAATTGGACTTAATACATCCGGATGATTTTTTTAGTCACCGTTACACACATTATGTTTCACGCGGACGGAGTCCCGGGAAGAGCTAGTTATAAATATAGTTACAAGATGATATTAACTTAGCATTATATTAGTCGCATCTAATTTCATATCTCTTGAATTATTACTAACATTATTTCACAAATAAATATTATCCATTCTATTTTGTCGTATCCTGTACTGTATTGTGCTGTGTGAATACTGCTATATTATCAACATATTCCGTATCCATGTTCATAGATATTTATTGTGTAAGATAACCCATTAGCCGGCCACAATTCTACAATTCCAGTTCCATTGTTGAACTCGCCAAGTACGCAAATTATAAAACTAAACAATCTTCCCTAATGGAATGTTGCGACTAAAACTCCATACGCACGAAACGCCAACAAGTTAAATTTAAATATACCCTAACTGCTGTTTATAATTATGAGCATATGTGAGTTTCTTCCCTTTCCCTCGAACGATATATATTTTAAACCTTTCGTTTAACAAAAACCCGAAACCCTGCTCGTCAGCGCGTTATCATCCATGTAAAATTATACAAACAGCAGTTTGCGGTGATGCAGCTTTTGTTTATCGTTAAACTCGACACACTGCCGAATCTCTTAATCCTAAACAAATATCGTTGGCGTACGTTACTCCCCTAATAAATTACACATCTTAGGCCGGTGGAAAAGCGCCCTTCTCCTGGTAACTATATCGAATGATAAACAAACGCTTATATCACATATTCACCATCAATAATATAGACAGTTGATAAAACTGTTCAGCGGTCACGTGAAAAGATATTCGTTATGGAACAGGCTCGAGCGTGTAGCCGACCGATAATAGTAGGAAAAGATAGCTTTACTCAGGAGTACATGCTAGGATACTATTCGTAAAACCATTTGTTGGTAAAAAAGTAGATTGATTTGTTTATTTACCACTCGAAATGCTCATTGTTTTTTCTAACTGTAAAGCTCAAACTTATAAACATTTATTCAAATTTATATCTGTCGAGAAATCTATGAAAACCATATAAGTATATCTCGTAGCAAATTTCATATACAATTTAGTACATGTTAGTAACAATTAAATATATACCTTTAAACGAGCAATTCTTGTATATTTTTATATTGTTAATATATATTCAGGATCTCGGAAACGGCGGCAGCGATTTCCGTGAAACGTAGTATGTAGGTGGCTTCGGGGACGATAAATCGATTTAGCTAGATTTCGTTCATAGAAAACTTTTTTATCTGAATTTTCACGCAATGAAAAAATATAGCTAGAATATAAAGGTAAATTTCGCCACCGCTGTCAAAACAAAAATAGCTTAAATGGAAATCGGCTGCTTCGAAAATCCGTCTAACCCCAGTTCGAATCCGTGTGAGACCAAAATAGAGATATCTTTTTTAATATTTTTTTTTTATATAACATGTTAATTTTGTGATGCAAACCTAACAGTTTATTTTATCTTAAAAATGTTTTTTAAAGAACCAAGCTAGGCTCGGTCGTCCAGGTACTAAATAATTAACAGTGTAATACGTAATTTATAATTTTATTCAGAGGCATAAACATATTACACCGTAAAGACGAGTTTATATCGTAGATAATATTTACGGGTACAATAAACTACTAATATTATAATCTTGAAGAATTCGAGTATAAGACAGTATTCATGGGATTATTAGTTTCGCCTTGCTCCGAGAACTTAACTCAAGAGAAATAGGTACTACATCCGAAGGATTTATGGAGCGAGAACTAATAATTAGAACGAAAGATGCGCAGCCACGCGACTTGCGCCTTAATCAGTGTTTCAAGTTAAAAGCGAGGAGTGGTTTAATGGTACATAAACAATCATAATTTTAATATTTTATGTCTCGAAAGTGATAAGCGTCATAAAACATCGTTAAAAATACAATTTTATGACTTCATTCAAAGGCTTCATGTAAATATATGGTGAACAAACACATGCCGTCGAAACTTCTATCACGTAATAATTTAGTTAATTAAAAACTATATGTACCATAAAGTTTAAAACTATCGCTGTATTAAACTAAACTTCATGGTGTAGTAAATATTGTGATATACTATGCAATCGTATTTATTTAATACAAAAAAGTGGGGTTGTCATAAGGACTGCCAACAGAAGCGAAAAATCAGAACAATTAAATAACTGTGTTTTTTTTTTCAACTTTTAAATCAATTATAGTATGAATTATTTATATTAATTTCATAATTTGTAAATTGCAGCTATTATCAATAAGTCTGGTTTTCACATCTATTGACATTCCGAACAATAATTATATAGATTTTTATACAGTTTTAGAATTAATCGAACACTTGGGCTGCACAACTCAATAACAAATATGAATATTCTATCCACACAGGCTGCTATTTTAAGGCGCGTAAACGCAATACGGTACCGATCACGCTTACTAGTATGTCATGACGCGAATCAATCAAATTACGTCCTGTCAAAAAAAAAATACCGATCAAGATCAAGAAACATTCACTTCAAACAAAAGATTAAAATGTATGATCTTCAATTCATATTCACCTACATATCTTCACCTTTTTACACACTGTTATTTGATTTGTTATCAATACCGTTCGTTATTGTAATCAATACCATATAATAGTACAACAGTCTAAAAGTTCGTGTTATTACCAGCGCCTGTTTGTACAAACAGTGCTGTCTGTGTGCGCACTTGCTAATTCGCACCGACAACAGCTCGCCGACTCGACCAACCGACAAATTCTGAACCATGGATCTGATCACCAAAGCAGGATAATTTATAAAGCGTAATATTATAAAGATTAGAATCGTTCTTTTGAAATATGTACTTAGTATTACATAATACTATACTGTCGAAAATAAATAATTACAGTCAATATCAAACTACAAACAGTATCTAACTATAAATTTCAATAAACAGTTATATTATGGATCACTACTGATGTCCTGATTCTGGCTCAAGGCCAAGGTTTTATTCTGGAAAGGCACTCAATAAGCACAGCATGCAAAATGTGCTGACGATTCTTTACTTCTCCATTCCCCAACCAGGTGGTAATATATAAGAATATCGTTTAAGTGCTTCTATTTCTTCATGTTTTTCCTTATCGTATAGTATCGTTGAATATCGTATAGTATGAAAAGAAAGAAAATTTAGTCAAAGTACTCTATGAGCATTCGAAAAATTATACATATCTATCATACGAGCACAGACACGTACACTCACTCACTTTTACACTCCCACTCATCACAACATCTATACACCCTCTCTTAACACTTTTGTTAACATACACACACACTTATTTAGTTATTATATGATTTTTGTTTCTTTTTTGCCTTAACTTTAATTCTTAAAATGTAATTTCCTCTAAATATTCTAAACACAATACGCGCCACCATCAATTAAAGGTATTTTGTAAATAGGCATTCGGCTTCCATGAGACAGGCATTTTTTGGGGCCATAGTTAATGGGTATATCATGTAAAAGGTTCCAGAAAATAAGATATTTTTTGCATTTGTTTAGTAATTAAATTGAAACTTGAAAATTTAATTATATCAGAATTTTTTAGTTACACAAAAACATCTTAATCCACAGTATTTAGCTAGAAAAAAGGAAATAGATGTAAAAAGTTTACATCTCTCATGAGGATCCAGCACCTTAGAATGAAAAATAATTTATTAGTATAAATATTACTGACAGGAAAAATGTAAAGATACAAATAGTTTTATTTATCTATATACTCGTATTCATACGCGAAGCGAAACCTTTGTACACCTTTTCAAGTGAATTGCTCTAACGGATGAACATGAAATTCGGGATAGTTAAAGGTTATATGAAGGAGAAGTGCACAAAGCTATTTTTTTTTGTATAAAAAACATTAAAAACTCATTAAATTAATTCTAATAAACATTACTCACACTACTGCTTGAATGACACACGACATATACACACATGTAAATGAAAAAGACGTTTCGCCATCCTTCATTTTACTCTTACGTTCCAGTTACCTTTTTCCATCTTTCAATCAATATTTTTAACATGACTTATGTTCCATACCTTGCATGCCTTTTGAAATTAACTGTTCAAATTTTTATTTTAGAATAATATATGTAAATTCATAATATAAATTAATAATTTATTGATAAAAATATCTTTAATACATTTATGAACCCACTGAAATTATTATTAATTTCTTTGGTCTTATTGAATGTCAAAATGAATTATAGCCGCATTACTACCACTAGGCGCGCACTAGTATTCCTAATTATCTAAAGACTGAACTTTGTCAAATTTTTTTCGACAGTCACAAGACCCTTAGCCTTTCACAGTAGTTCATAATAATAGTATCAGTTATTCTGCAAATCTAGACATTGTTAAATAAATTGTGGAACAGACGTGAAAAATAAGCGGGGAAAAAGCGTGTTCTAGAAACCGAACTGGCATACTTTAAATCATTAATTTCTTTGCTTAATATATAAAAAAATAAGTTGAATAAGCCGCTGCTAAGAATGACAAAGAGGCTGCGGTGGGATCACGTACAAAACCGTATCAACAGCCACGATACTCAACAAAACAAACAATTTGCTCGGTAGGATGGCTGTCAAATTCGTCGAGAACTATGTTTTTATTAGAACTAACCATATCCAAGTGGTGGGCGAGTTAAATCGATTAAGGACGTCATAATACATATATATGATTTAAACGAACCTATTAACACAAGACAATTTTTATCTAAATATTACATCTATATCTATACTAATATATAAAGCTGAAGAGTTTGTTTGTTTGTTTGTTTGTTTGTTTGTTTGGTTGATCGCTATGATCTCAGGAACTACCAGTC
>MU159235.1:105974-136434 GCA_015888305.1 Antheraea pernyi | reverse complement strand
CCCTCTCGCAGAAAACCGGCGTGAAGTAAGAGTGCTTGCATTGTTGCGGTTCGTTCGGTCAGTGAGAGTGCCGAAGGCCCACCTCCCCCCTAGGCTCCTTCCCTCCTCACTCCTTCCCCCCGTAAGACAGGCTGGCAACGCACTTGCGACTCTCCTGGTGTTGCTAGTATCTGTGGACGGCGGTGATCACTTAATATCAGGTGAACCATCTGTTTGTTTGCCTCGTATAAAATTAAAAAAAAAAACAATAATATTCACATTTTTCGGTTCATTCCTTTTTAGTACCTTCTGAAGTCATCGTGTGCACATGTCGTTCATGTAACTGACATATAGATATAACCAAAGATTTTCCAATAAATATTTTAGGAGCATACTAATGTAATATACAAGTAAATTATATTAAGAAAAATGTATGTTTCGCCCAAACAATGAAATGTGGCGTAGAAATCCGTCATTGTGTTGATATAAGGCGTAGAATACTTTTTTAGCCTAGACGATTTCAACAAGCTAGTATTTACATATTCACTTTAAAAATTGCGTATTTATATTTTTCTAACACATAAAGGTTGTTTACACAGAACAATATTAAAAACTACAGAATGATATTTTAAGAAAACGTAAAAAATCTAGAGAAAATCTTTAATATTAGAGTGAAATTTAAAGAAACATTTTCTTTCCCGTGAAAAGGATTAATAAGAAACAGACGATGGAAGGACGTGTTGATAATCCTGGCGGAATCATGGGACATCCGGCCGCCAGCAACACGGCGAGATCCGATCCGGCAGTCCGGGATAAGATCCTCTATCCCGGAAAGATTGTCGGTTCTGATTTCGTGGGACAATGGACGGCATGCTACACGTTTATCCCGTACGGAGGAACTGACAGCTTTTGTATAAAATTGTCGTTTATTTTTCAAGAAAGAAAACATTTCAGTGCGCATGATACCGCTATTGTATTTCAGTTACAGTATATAAGTATTGGACTATGTTTCGTTTTATAGGCACAGCTACGATTTCTTAGATAAGTAGGTTAAAATCTTTAGGATTAATGTCGTTAGCTTAAACATGTTCAAATATTTATTCGTCTTTCCTATTTCCAATTATCTTTAGAGAGTTAATTGAATAAATAAAAATTATAACAATATTTGCTATAAACTGGATTAAGGTTTCCTTGCGAGAGAAGGTACGGGCTTTGTCACCACGTAGAACTACCACGTATTGACGATTTTAAATGCAAAATTTACACTAATATTAAGAAAATGTTTTTCATTCATTCACGTTCTATCATTACGTTTTCATACTATTAGCCTATAGTGTTAATAATTAAAGTGAAATTAAGAAATTCACTAATATGTCAATGTTTAGAAGTCATAGATTTTAACCATTTAAAGTCCCTTTAACTTTCTGAAAAACTAGTATCGCTTTCTGCTAAGCGAAAAATTATAAACATACATTCATTTAACAAAAAAAATATCACGCGACATTATCTTTCCCTCACAAAACATACGAGCACGTCCCATCTCGTATACCATTTAGCAAAAACTGTATCATCTTACGTGCGCAATTCAGAATGCTATGTATATTAAAGGATGCCGCAGTGAAATACAATAAGTTGGCAAAAATTAAAATCATTACGTGAACGTTTATATTATTGTTTTTTATAACTTACGTTGAATATTGGAGGGTTCTTTATACCAAGAGCCCATGTTATTGCGATACGGAATGCTATTTAGATAAATCAGTCATAATATCAGATATATTGAACTTCAATTTTTTAATAATGGCGTCTTGTAAATACGAATTCTGCCAGTGTCAAGTCAGTCACGGGAGAGTCACTTTAAAGTATTAATCACTCTGTAGTGGTAATATTTTCAATAGAATTGTTATATATTATTTTAAATAAATCAATTGAAAACTTTATATATCAATGCTTTTAAATAAGAGTTTTTTTTATTTTGATTACTGGATTCAACGCTTAAAATGTTCTTTGAAACTATACAATTTTCGTGCAAAATTTAGCACATAAATTTTACTTAATACGTAAAGGAATAATAAGGGAATATTCTTTATCTATTTACATCTCTTTCTCGTGCATCTTACTTTGTATAGTTTGTCCTTATCGGTGGTTAGAGAATGGGTAAGCGAACGCTTGTTTCAATTTGCAAACAATGGTGTGTTAGCCGCCGTGTCTCTGTCGCTGCACATCTGAGGTGCCGAAGATATTGTTTTAAATTAAACATTTATCTTATTAGCCATTTTATTGCTTAAGCATTTATAATCTTCGACTGCGTTTTAAGTTTTTTTTCAACGAAATTTTTTATATTGACTTTTGTATAGAAGACCATGGAACACAGCATAAATCATAATTCATTAATATCTTCAATATTGTATAACCTGTTTCATTTCTTACTAAGCATAGACATTAAATGCTATAAGTCGGTTAATACTATCTAAAAATAAACAGATTCCTTATATTACTACTGTATTGCATATGCCAATAGTTGCATTTGAAATTTAAGGTATTTGGTCAATTTAGATAGTTCAGCCATGTTCGGCATCGTTGGCACTATTGTCTTTTTATATCTATACTAATATTATAAAGAGATAAAGTTTGTGAGGTTGTAGGGGGTAATATCTGAGGAGTCGGAGAAAAAATGGTTGAACGAAAACGTTTCTTACTAACACTGCCTTAACTATGAGAGATATATGATTGAGTTCTAGAGAAAAGTTGTAGCTTGATAATGCCTATTACCGCCCAACGAAGTGGGCACGGGTCGGTTAGTTCATTATACGTCAACTGATCGCGGCTACCTATAGCTATGTACAACTATAAAAAAACCCCGCACTCGTGAGGCCTATCATAATAAGTTGCTACTTCTGAGGATCGAGGTAGAACGCCTCCTGTGTCAGTATGTGTTACCGACCTATTTGGTCAATTTAGATAGTTCAGCCATGTTCGGCATCGTTGGCACTATTGTCTTTTTATATCTATACTAATATTATAAAGAGATAAAGTTTGTGAGGTTGTAGGGGGTAATATCTGAGGAGTCGGAGAAAAAATGGTTGAACGAAAACGTTTCTTACTAACACTGCCTTAACTATGAGAGATATATGATTGAGTTCTAGAGAAAAGTTGTAGCTTGATAATGCCTATTACCGCCCAACGAAGTGGGCACGGGTCGGTTAGTTCATTATACGTTAACTGATCGCGGCTACCTATAGCTATGTACAACCATTAAAAAAAACCCCGCACTCCTGAGGCCTATCATAATAAGTTGCTACTTCTGAGGTAGAACGCCTCCTGTATCAGTATGTGTTACCGACGAGATTCTTCAAACTGAAACACAGCAGTGCGTATACTACTGATTTGCAATATAAATAGATGTAGCTGTAGTACCGTCAATGAAATCTAGCACGAAATATATAGATAATAGATCAGTCCATTATAAAACCCTAATACGTATCACATTAAATAAAATATTTAGAATTTCTTTAATTTCGTACACGCATGCTTAGATGGTTAATAGATATTTATACCGTATATAGAGACAAAGGTCTTTGCAGTTGCTGCACGCCGATGCAATGCACTTATGGACTTCCCCATTAATAATGGCATTCTGTCTTTTAAGGCACGATCTCGCACTCCACTACGCATTGTGTGTAGTATCTGCTGTCGCGCGATCAATAATTATTTGCATCTGAACTACGGCGAAGCATTAGGCTTTTATACTTAATCCTTCCCGTTAAGCTGGATTACCTGGCGTATTCCCTTAAATTAAGCCTTTTCATTGCGCCTGACAGGGTATTTGTATCTCTTAATATTCACCGCATGTTAGTTAGAATTACGTGGATTTTTTTATAGGAAATGTCTTCACTTACCGCGCTATCAAGTATTAAAAAATCCCTCTTGAAATATCAATAAATATTCAACATTAATCCAAAATCAAAAACAAGACCATCATAAAATACAAATAACAACTCATTCTTCAATTCTCAACAAGACGAAGGTCTTAGTATTCCATGAAGTCATCTAATCATGGTGTTGCAGGGCGAGAGGACCGGATCAGTGCTTGGGACTTAGAATCCTAGTACCTATAGGTTTAAGAGACCATTATAGATGCGCATCGACATTCATTTCGACTGCCCGAACTCATCACCTTATCAAATTTGGTAAGAACTAACATAGCCCCTCTCACGTATTCTCTTCAACGAGGAACTTAGCACTGACTCTTGAGACACGAACATCTTTTAATCGATTGTATTATTTATAATTTGTATTATTGTTCTACAAAGCCAAAAATTAATACCTATCAAGCATATCCAAAAATATGTTTCTTTTTATTGTCAAAATAAAATATTAATCTTCTACTACAACAGTGAAAACATTTAAAAGTTTCGACTTAAATGAATTTGATTACCAATTGTAATAACAGGACGAAACATTTCCCGTTATTCTGGTATATTAGTTATGTTGGGAGCTTTTTTTATGAAATCGAGAGAAAATTAAATTTGACTATAGCAAAATCGTATCCTATTACTGCATTCGATAAGTAACAACACTCACAGTGAAACACTTCTCATTAATTAATGATTACAATTCATTATGTACATTACAAAAATCGAAACAGACAATTTTCCAAGACGAAAAGTGGTTTAAATTTCTTGTATTGATCGGAGTGTTTCGACAGCTGCTCTTTGAAGACCAGTCCCATTTATAGCTTTATTATGTTCACTATCTTTTGGTACCAGAATAATAGTAAATTATTATCATGTATAATGCACAATATAAAATAAAATGTTACCTAAATTATTTAAATGTATAATTCAGTTTTTTATCACTGTCTTGCTAACAAATTCATTTTTGCTTCTTGAGAAGTTTTAAGAAGTCATTCTAGTATGTAGAATAAACGAGTATAATAAAACAAGGCCCATTGCTATTGTTAGCAGCTTTCGACATAAAGACGGTGCGCACTGGTGAACTGGTAATATCTTCTACCAGCCAGTCATATTGCCTTCATATCACGGCATAAAATACTTCATTTCTACACTTACAACTATGAGACTTGTGAAGATCATTTATTTTCTGACAGAGTATTTGTATTAAAAAAATAAAAAGCATAGAAATATTTTCATCCACAATTATTATTTCCGTTAAATTATAGATTCCCAACATGACACGTAAAAGTAAAAACGATAAATCTTTATAAAAATATAATAGAACATTGATATCCATTATTGTAAAATTGTTAATAAATAATTTTACATTTTGAGAGGTGAACTGGTAATATCTTCTACCAGCCAGTCCTTTTATTGCCTTCATATCACGGCATAAAATATTGCATTTCTACACTTTAAACTATGAAACTTGTGAAGATCATTTATTTTCTGACACTGCATAATATTTGTATTTAAAACAAAACAAAGAGAGGAGCATAGAAATATTTTCATCTACAATTATTATTTCCGTTATAAATTCCCAACTTGACACGTAAAAGTAAAAACAATAAAAATACAACAGAACATAGATATCCATTATTGTAAATTTGTTAATAAATAATTTAACATTTTGAGTACATCAATGAAACCGTTAATATAATTTACACCGTTGAAAGGGAAATTTTATATATGAAAAGGTAAATTCGGTGCACTTTTAATCTGGTAATCTAATCCCGTGCACGATCACCGTCTCTCATTAACAAGATTTATGAACGGGACTGAGACGTTCGAACGACATCGACGGTCGTGCCGCCGCCGCGCCTCGCCCGCGCCGCTCCGATACGTTATTTACGACGGACAGATTTGCAAAATATGGTGTCCATTTTGTGGTGCCTTATGGAAAGTAATTTTTATAGACGTAATTAAATTCATACAATATTAACGCAAAATGTTTTAAACCATTACCATAAAATATTCACCTAGTTAAAATTTAAGATACGTACAAAATATAAGAAGGTACAAAGAAAATTAATAATACTGACTAACATCACCAATAAAAACTGTTTTAGAACCCAAAAATGTTGTACTAGATTTTTGTTTATTCGCTTTATTTTATGTGTTAGGGAAGAATTCTGTAATTGACTTATAACTAATTTTCTAATGATGTCCTCCATGACTTAACCGTCAACGATAAACTCAAGTTATCTTCGGGAATTGAAGCGAATATGGTTCGCGAAACCAAATTTCATTTTATAGGTACGTTTACAAGACGCACAGAGTAACTGACCGCAAGAATTTGGAGGGTAGACATTGGGAGGCTTAGAACGGTCGTTTTTGAAAAGTCGCTTTGCATCAAAGTCTTTTAGTCTTCGAATGCTACCTTTTTCCAAAGAGACTTGCACTATTTTCATCTCTTTTATGCAAGTTCTTCCCACTTGTTTAACAATAACATACTTCATGATGATCTAGAATCCTAGACATTTGAACTAGCTACATACTCGCAAAAAAATTAAGATAAAGAAGGAAAAGAATGAAATAAGTTAGTTAACATATTCTTGAAAGGAACATATCACAATTTTCTATCTCACCCAGGCAAAGCTAAAAATAAGAAAATTATTATTTAATAGTACACATATCCAATAAAATATCACATATATTATACTGATCTACAAGCCAAGAGAAAATAGTTTTTAGATCGATTTAAAATTGTGGTATTTTTTTTAATTTATAACTATATTACGTACCTACTGTACCATTGATGTACAACGGTTAGAACTGGCGAAGGAAAACTGCCTAAACACCATGCCTATGAATCCAGAAAATTTATATTTCTGTAATTTTGAATGGAATAAGGAGATGCGTTCTTTTTTTGAAACATTCTTAAAATATTTTGCCTAAAAAAAAAACTAAAACTATCACGAACATATTATTAGATGATATTATATTTTCAAATAGAAACAAATAGATGAGTTATTTTATTTAAGAAGCCATACATTTCCTATCAAACGAATGAACAGTAGAATTATCCGTACGTCATTCTCGGATAAGAAATACATATATTTCCTAGTACTGCATAAGCGCTATGGGATAATCTTGAGATGTTTAGAGGTGGAAGCGAGTACGAATGCTTTGGCTCGCATATCGGCAACAAGTTCGTGCACGCCGACCGGGCTATCTCTGTTCGCCTGTAATCCGATAATAATGAATAGAAAATAGCACAGGCATGGCCCAGTTGAGAGATGCCCGTAACTGGAGGCACGAGGGAGTTTTATCGGGAGGCATAATTCGGCCGCGACGTCACGCGCCGCCAGCCCGACTTTATCGCCGCTATATACTATTTTCCCTAGGGTGCAAAAACGCAACTATACTAAATTAATATATAAAGTTGCAAAGACCTACAAAATTTAATATACCGTACCGCCAAGTTTAAATGCGAAAACGTTTTTAGCGAAACTCGAAATAACTGGCTTTACAACGGTATTAAATTATGAACTAATAAACAACTCGACTTAATTGAGAATCAATTTACAAGCATTAAATCGTTTGTTACATTTAAACTTTTCGGGAACTGAACTGGTATATTAACTTCCAGCGAGTTTTATAACGCTATTAGTCAATAATTATACTAAAGTAGAATAAAATGATTATAATTAAACAATCATACTCATTTATAAAAATTAATAACAAGCGTCGTGACTACCACCGGTGTTTAAAACTGACAGTTGACGTCGTTATTGAAGTATATCTCACTGTCCATCAGGTATTGTGCAATCATTTCGCCGAACTAATATAAAAAGATATATAGTTGAAAAATTATTTATTCTCTTTACGCTTCAGTGCCCGCGTTTATGTGTTTACAGCAAGTGTACTACTATCGTAACAATATACATTTCATGTACGCAGGAATTAACGATTCCATAGAACCGATAATGTTCTTAACTTAAGAGGAAATAAAAGTTAAAAATCAACAATACACCTAATAAACAATAGATTAAGATTGTTAATTTAATTACGATCACATATTCAATCTATATTCAATTCTGTTAGTTCAAACTTTTAATTCTATACCGATAGAAAAATAAAGTAAATATTTTATACAATTAAAGGAAATACACAAGCGTTACAAGCTCTATACACAGATCACGTATCTAAGTTTGAAATTTGAAACAATAAAATCGGTGTTTGAACGTAGAATTGTCGGATTTTGTTCAAGCCACCAGCACTGAACTCAACAGAATAGGATAAACAACAGATTTACTGTTTCAATAGTATTCATATGTTAAAGATTAAACATCTTTTGGTTTTTGTTTTGGTTTTAATAATGCTATTCATGGGTTATAACCCAACACAGCTATGGGTTACACATGGCTCTACTCATGTGAACCTCCAATTGTTTCTTCTTTGATATAGCTGAATAATAAGTTTAAGTAAGATTTATTCTCTAAACAATTAATACAAGGTGAATGCTGAAAAAATGTATTTGTACATTATGTCGGAATTATTACACTGCATGATAACTAATGTTTTTTTTTTCGTACTGACTAAGATATTGGCCTGGCAAGTACAACAGATTTACTGTTTCAATAGTATTCATATGTTAAAGATAAAACATCTTTTGGTTTTTGTTTTGGTTTTAATAATGCTACTCATGAGTTATAACCCAACACAGCTATGTGAACCACCAATTGTTTCTTTTTCGATATAGCTGAATAATAAGTTTAAGTAAGATTTATTATCTAAACAATTAATACAAGGTGGATGCTGAAAAAACTATATTTATACATGATGACGGAATTATTACACTGCATGATAAATAACGTTTTTTTTTCGTACTGACTAAGACTATTGGCCTGGCAAGGCTTTAACAGCTTCACCAGACTACTGATAACTAATGTATTACACTGTACTATATTGTAGCACTGTTGGTGTTTTAGAAAAAATATTACGTGCTGATAGTACGGTTTTTGGTGAAATTTTGGTATTATCCTCATTATTTGTTCCTAATATCGTAACCAATTATTTGCTTATGATGCTATATTATACTAAGTTTGTAAAAAGCAGTACCTCTTCTCTCACTTAAATTTCGCTATGTATATGTTAAAAAATTCTTATAACTCAATAAGCACCGGACCCATTTACTTTGTTACCTTTTTAAATCGTAGATGTATTTCTGATCGTCTTTTAACATATGTTTTGTCACATTAGCATTACCTATTAAAACAATTATACTGTGAAATATAAATGTTATCTTGTAAATAATTACGTGTAATGTACAAGATTTTTTAACAATTTACAATAAAATTACGTGAATCAGTTCCATACAACCGGAGTAACTTGATAAAATGTCAGACCTCTGTTTTCCTTTTTATTTTGTGTAAGAAGCGAGTGTAACCCGCTCACGTCAGCGTTCGCTGTCATCTATCTACCGATTTATGAAAAATTGATGCCCCACACCACCGCTCGAGACCTCGGAAATTTATAGAGGAAACTCGTTTATATCCATTGGATTATATATATTTTTTTCATTTCATTTAATCTTTCGGTTAAATATGTATTTTCTTCTTATAAAGAGAAGAATATAGACGTTAATTATCTACAGTTATTACAAACTTTTATTAGTGAAAATTATTATTTATAGTTTTATAGGTAGCGACGCGAGACAGCGAGGTAAAAAAAATTGCTTCTGTTATTTAAACATCTCAGTGGGTTTCAAATATGCTTTTGCGATCAATTAACGCAACTAACAAGCCTTCTGAAACAGTCCACAAATCTCGCAAGGAATAATTAGATATCAAACGAAATACAAATGCTATGTGAAATGAGTGAAAGAAGATGTACGAAAGGCTTTAACGCTAGTATAGTTAGGTTATAATGGGGCTGATATGACTAGAGTAAAAGGTCCCTAAATAATGACTAAATAAATAATAAAACAAAATACTTTTTGTCCGTGACTTTAGGACTTTTAAAAATATTTACTATCAGTTATTTTCGAAAGGAAATGACTTACGCGTTATCTACTAAAAATAATTACCCTTATCCAGAAATAATTCTTCACACACCTTTAAATTGATCGAAGTATAGTCACAACTGAATAAATGATATAAACATTTATTAATAAATATTATTTCTGGTATAATAGTTATAACTCGTATGGAATAACGATGAAGTTGATGAATTTTGTCACATTAATCATAGTATTGAATTGTTATATTAAAATTATGAAAGATTTTATTTAGATTCATAATAATTCAACATTTACGTTAGCAATACGAGAACGGTCTCAATGCAGTGGTTGTCTGGCTGTTGAGTGGTCCGATTGTCGGACCGCACCGCGAGTCTCATGCCCTTTGAGGCGTCACACGCCAAGTGACGAACTAACGGTGAATCAGATCTCTCGAGACAATAGAAATATATCTTGATGGTTTTGTCCAAAAATAAGACAATAATAATTTATCGGTGTAGTCTATCAGCTTCATTTGAGAAATTAATTTGTAAGCGTAATGTGTTAACATTTTCAATAATATGAATGGTGGTAGAGCCACGCTGAAACTATTATTGGTTTAAGCATGAATGGGTCGGCTCGTCTGGGGTAATACCACCCTCTCATAGAAAACCGACGTGAAGTAACAGTGCTTGCATTGTTGCGTTTCGTTCGGTCAGTGAGAGCGCCGGAGACCCATCTCCCCTCCCCTCTCCTCTCCTTTTCCCTCCCCTAACCCTTCCCTCCGAAAGATGGCAACGCACTTACGACTCCTCTGGGGTTGTTAGTGTGCATGGATGGTGGTGATCACTTAACAGCAGGTGACCCACCTGTTCGTTTGCCACCTATGACATAAAAAAAAAAAAATAATAATTATAATTTAAGATTATATTTAATTATGTTTAAATATTAATTCTATACCAAACAACAAAACAGAATCGATACAAAAAATCTTCATTACGAGGATGTTTTTTCTTTAATCTACAAATGCAGTATAATTTACATACATTGCCTTAACCAGACGTTAACTGAGATGCAATATTCCTTTTGATTAGCAAACTCGGTTAGCATACTTATTTGTGGTTTAGATTAATAAATAGACAATTCCTATATACTAAACTTATAATTTTTATTCTGTATATACAATATATCACGTTGTTCTTTCTATTGTTCTAATATCTCAAAATCGTACATCACTGAAAGTAGGAAAGATATTTCTAAATCAAATTAGATCAGTTCAATTATAACTTTAATTATAGTTTGGGCATTTTTATTTGAGTATTTACATAATCGAAAGTAACCTAATGATACGGTATAGAACCAATGCTTTTTTATAAATTACTTAGTTGTCAAATAATGCATATGCAATTTTTATTAGCGTTTGAATACGTGAAAAAAATAAAACATATCATGCCAGCGGCCTACACTCTCCTGCACTTTTTTGTGTAAATTATAGATACCACTGAATAATTACATCTCCAACACTTTTACTGTTATATCAGATAACGTACTGTATAAATTCGTGTTTACATAATAATCTAGTTTCGATTAAAACCTTATTCTTAAAACAATCCAACAAAAAAGTTATAAAACACTCTGGATTTAAGAGTTCATAATAAAACCGAAGAGAAGAAAGCTCTTAAGAGAAAAAAAAAACACCTAATCTGGAACTTTATACAGTCGATCGAGTTTTTTATCACGCAACGGAAACGAGCGCACCCTTCGTTGGCTCTACGACCAATCGATTCCCTATATTAGGCTTCCGTCAGAAAACAAACCGGTGCCGTTCCGGAGATTCTTTTGTTCCATTGTGGACCGCCCTTTGTTCTACCGTCGCGGATAAATTATTTTCTACGATCCTTTTGGCTCCTATCTCGTTCCATTTCTCCCGTATTAGTTCCAGCCGATGCGCAACAATTACGGCCTTTATGCTTTCGATGACGCGAAAATCATCCTGTCTTATCCTACAATTTCACGCTCCAGTATTACGATCTTAGAGAGAGTTAAATTAAGAAATGCCGAAATCGAAGTAAAATGTTAAATAGTTTCAACTCGGCAGATAAATATCTTTCTTTTTTATTATTGAAATTCCAGTATCGTTATTAGGATTTGCAATACTAAGAATGACGTCACCATTTGATGTCAAAATTAGCACACTAAGCTTTCGAAGTTTTTATTAACCCTTTTATGAGTATTACTACATATTGTTTTATAAAACAAAGTCCTATGCCACATTTGCCTGTGTGTTAGCGATAAACTCAAAAACTACTGAACTTTTTTTTTACGTGGGGAAATCCCTTATGGATACACCGCCCTCTCGGGGGAGAGCGTGGGTTATGTCCGACTCGCACGGATTAAAACCCCACGGTGTACGTCTGCCGCTAAGTTGGGGCGGCACGAGATCTCTATAGACTTCATCGTGCCGCCCCAGCGGTTGGCTCAGCAGCGATATCGCCGCTGCCGGGCCTCGTCCTGTTAGGAGACAGCCGAGTACACACCGGCCGGCTCCTCCGTCCGCCAGAACTGTGCACTAGGAAGATGGGCCCCCGACCCATCTTCCCTAGGTCTGGCTACGGTGGGAGGAGGCGGTCAAACTGCCACCTCCTCCTGCCTGTGCTCCGTTGGCGGAGAGGGTCACTTTGAAGATCCTGCTCACGGACCCTCTCCGCCACCTCCTTCTGCGAGATGACTTTCTCGCAGAAGGAGGCCATTGCATTCCAGTTATGCTCACTACCGAGCATGGCCGCAACCACGCTCGGTAGTGAGAGGTCTTGCCCTACAGCCGCAGCCAGAGGGCGACATTGCTCCTCCCACGCAGCACACTCAGACAGAGTGTGCTGCGCGGTATCCGGGTCAACGCCGTACTGATGCTGTCGGCTCCCTGCATGCTATCAAGTGCAGGTACCAACCGAAGCAACCGTGCCCGGTTAGGACCTGCACGAGACGGAACGTCAGGGAGCCCCATCCTCTATTGCACCAATCCGGCAGGAGCGGGCGGACGGCGTCGATCGTGTATCGACCGTACCGCACGTCCGCCAGGTCCCGCCTCCACCTTTCTGCCACTTCGTTTCTAATTTCTCTTCTCCTTTCCTCTATTTCTCTGGGAGCTAGAGGCTCCCCCATCCGTTTCTTAGCCGTCGTATATTGATATACGGCGGCAAGCACCTCCGCCTCTAGCTCCCAGGAAAGGGAGCCGTCCAGCACTATGGCCGTCCCCGAGGACACCGTGCGGTACCCTCGTATCACCCTCAACGCCACGGTACGCTGCGCAGCTCGCAGCGCACGGATATTTGTGACGTTGAGGGCGTCTACCCACAACGGGGGCAACGTAGGCGGCCATGGACCGTACGACCCCATATAGAGGCGACGGCAGACAGCGCCCGGCCCCCCTGTGTTGGGAAGGAGTCGTCCCAACGCCGCTGCCGCGTTGACTATGCGCAGTCCGAGCCCCTTAAAGTGGGGCTCAAACCGCCAGCGTCCGTCCAGGATGAGGCCCAGATACTTGACACGGACGCCCTTCACATAGATGTGGGCTCTTGGAGATGGCCCTCGCCAAAGCCCATGGAACATTAGGGCCTCGGTCTTATCGCGGGCCACCTCGAGGCCCAACCTTCTGATGCGCCCGACCATTATTCATTTCATAAATTAATATTATCAACTCTTACAAGCTGTAAGATTTACTTATTAGCTGGAATTTATTTATACAGTATATAACCGTTTTCGTTAAGAGTTTCAATAATAAAAAAGGGTAATGAAAAGAAACCCCTCAAAACTGAACCCGCATGTCGGTAGTTAAAAATGCAATTAAAACGAGTTAGCGCGGCATTAATCTGCTACATCCGTAAAGCTACTTTGTTTGTATGTTGTAAAATGTAATTCCTTCTCGTTGAAGTCGCGGTTCGGCCCCCTGCTGCGTTGTCTACCTCGATCACTTACATTTATGTATTTTTGTGATATACGCTAATGAAAGCGACCTTTCGTAAATGATAGTCGAACATTTAAATATGTGACATGACGTTCATGTACTAAATTGAAACGTATATGAAACTAGCGGGCCCGGCGGACGTTATCCTGTCCTGATGAAGGATATAATGTCGATTTGAAATTTGCAGATTCGAACCCCCAGCAAGTACGAAGGCATTATTCGGAGTTCGCGTACAATTACTCATTGGAATTGGTAACGCTATCGTCTGACGGTGAATGAAAACATTCAGAGGAAACGTTAACGTAATTATAGATGCCATCGTATGTGGGAAAATATAAAACTGTGTATTTTCGGTGTTCGAAATCGTCAGTACGTCGTAGACTGTTTTTTTTTTTATGTCATAGGAGGCAAACGAACAGATGGGTTGTTAAGTAATCACCACCGTCCATAGACACTCGCGATACCTGAGGAGTCGCAAGTGCGTTGCCAGCCTGTGTTTGGGAGAAGGGGGAGTGGGAAAGAGGGGAGGGTAGGGGAGTTGGGCCTCCGGCGTTCTCACTGACCGAACGAAACGCAACAAAGCAAGCACTGTTACTTCACGTCGGTTTTCTGTGAGAGGGTGGTACTACCCCGGACGAGCCGACCCATTATGCTGAAAGTAGTAATAGCTTCAGCGCGGCTCTACCACCTACAAATGGTGTTGTGATTATACCCGTAACTTCCCTCAAGAAGAGGCCTAGATTGCTTGCGGGCTGATATGAAAGGAATGTTCTATTGTTAACTTGAAATAAAAGATATTTTAATTAGCTACTCCGATACATGAATTCAATTTTATATTTAGAGCTTTCCCATCAAAATAGACCTGTAGAGCTGAGTAATTAGCGCGATAAGAGGTGGTGGCCGTAACGCAATCAATCGACGCCACTTTGTAACGATAACTCGTTTTGTCCTCAGCCGCCCAACTTCGTTGATTGATAGAGCCGACCTGGCTTACACGACGACTATGAGGAAATTAAGACATTAATGGGAACTGTGATCTATCAAATAACTCGCTGCCATTAAACGCTCTACATCTTTATCTGGATCAAAGTAATAATAATCCATCGTCACAATTTATACAAAGCTAGTGGAGATACATTAGCGTCGACGAAAAATGATCTAAATAAATTAATTAACTTTGTTAATGGGTCGTTAACAGTTTTAAGTATCTTAACATTCTAAATAATTAGTCTTGAAATCACACTGAGAAGAATTTTAACCGGAGATATGATTTATTAAAAAAATGGAAACAGTCGTATTACACACACACTCCTAGGAGGTGGTAGAGGTACACTGAAGCTATTACTGGTTTCAGCATGAATTAATCGGTTCACCCGCGGTACTACCACCCTCTTACAGAAAACCAACGTGAAGTAATAGTGCATGCATTGTTGCGTTTCGCTGGGTCAGTGAGAGCGCCGGAGGCCCACCTCCTTTAAAAGGCCAGTAACGCACTTGCGACTCTCCTGGTGTCGCTAGTGTTTAGGGTGACCCGCCTGTTCTTTTGCTTCCTATAATATAAAAAAATAAGACTTAACTTGTTACAATTTTTGAAGACTTACGGTGAGGTCCGTCGAACAATTTTGATATTTTTTAATGAACTGACTATCCTCTGTTGGCCTGATGGGCTTCATAGCTTCACCAGACTTTTTTGGGCGAGCACTTAAGGCATTCAGTTGTAGGGTACCACATGTTCAAGGGTCACCAAGTAGCCGATCCTCGGTTTGGGCTATTGCCTAGGATGTAAGAATCGCGAATCGAGCTAAAATTTTCAAATAATTGTTTAGCTATAACAATGAAGGGGAAAATTATACAAGAGCGACCATGACCCTGTCACTCGTTGTGATAATTAAGGGGCGACACCCTCAGTAGCTATGCACCACCTCAGTGTGACGACAATGATCGTTCACTTGGAGTGCTCTATACAGGCAACGGCTTTGACACAAGGATTTAACGTATAGCATAATACAAAAGCAAATAGCGTTAGACTTAGAATTGCCATATCTAGACATAATTATAATGATAGTTTAATGAACAGAACTTAAATAAGATTTAAACAAACGATTAATACCGAACTGAACTTTATTACATTTTTAAGAAAACTAAAAAAAATGTCTGTTCAGACCGTTCTCTGAGACATTTCCTAAATTTTATTATATATAACCATTCTAGTCCAGATCCACGGTCCACTTTTGCGCTTGATTACTATCAAGCTAATTTTCCGTGAGCAGCTTCGTTTCGATGGGACGCCCAACAATTTCCTGTGCGAAAATTCTCGATTGTGGTAGCTAACAGAGGTAGCAAGGATAAAATATGCCGATTTGTTGATTCTCAAAAATTTATTACTAACTGGGTATTTTTTTGTTAAATCTCAAGGTAATTATCTAAATTATTTGAAAAAATATTGATCAAAGAGTCCCCTCCTTCCAATATGTATCGCGATAACACCGGTCAACACGTTTTTTTTTTCGAGTTGACTACGCTATTGACCAAACAAGGTCTTAACAGCTTCACCGGACTACAGCGGTCAACACGATTTTTGGGTCTAACTTCTACATATTAAATTTTGGTTTTTCCTATGATAAAAATAAGGAAAAAAAAATTTTTCCGATTAAAATTTTGCTTTTGTAGATACCAGAACAATTTTTCCATTTTTCGGCCATTAGTCTTGAATAAAAAGAGACTCTTGTATCTAAAAAAATGTTTTCTAATTATAATTTACAGTGGAAGTGTAGAAAAAAAAAATGGCCGAAAAATGGAAAACTTCCACTGTAAATTATAATTAGAAAACATTTTTTTAGATACAAGAGTCTCTTTTTATTCAAGACTAGCTGACCCGTGCGACTTCGTCTGCACCAAATCGGTTATTACCAGGAGAGTCGTAAGTGCCTTGCCAACCTGTGTTGGAGGGGGAGGAAGCGGAAGGGGAGAGGAGGAAGGGGAAGAGAGGTGGGCCTCTCCGGTGCTCTCACTAATCGAACGAAACGCACTAATGCAAGCATTGTTACTTCCCGTCGGCTTTTTGTTAGAGGGTGGTACTACCCCGGGCGAGCCGACCCATTCATCCTGAAACCAGTAATAGCTTCAGCGTGGCTCTACCCCCTACCAAAACCTATGTATAGAATAACTTAGTTATAACTCTAGCTTAGCGCAACACTGGCTGTATAATAAAGATAGCCATAATTGTGGAAGAGCCTGGTTAACAAAATGAAATATGTTCTTTGCAAGGGAAAAAATAAAATGGTTTGAAATGAATTATTTTGTTTATAAAGAATATCACCAGGCACATTATTGTCAATAACAAAATTGTCTGGCAGTGAAAAACTAACTTTTAAACGCTACTAAAACGTGAATTTATTATTGCCAGACATTTTTGATATTAACAATAATGTGCCCGATGCAATTTTTTGTAAATAAAGAAGTATGTTCAAACCATGTTAAGATATCTGTAATTTTATTGAAGTTATATTTCTTTTGGCGCGTTAGGGAAAAATGATGAGAGTAAATTTTTACGTTGCGCGCACACACCGTCACGAAAAACCGACACCCTGAAGTTAGCTATAGTCAACATTTTGTTTCTTTGTATTTGTTGTTTGTATTTCTTTATATTAAAACTTTCATTGTATTAAATACCTTTTTTTTATTGTTAGTGTCGTTTTTTCTACAAACGTAGAATAAGGCGCAAGATAAAATTTTTGAAAAGATTTTTACTTGTTACGCCAAAGAAGTATAACTTCTAATGCGTGTACATAAGTACACACACATACTTTTTTTTAATATTATTTTATTTCAACATAAAAAAGGGTAAATTAAAAATATAATTTATTTTTTTATGTCATAGGAGGCAAACGGACAGGTGGGTCACCTGGTGTTAAGTAATAACTACCGTCCATAGACACTTGCAACACCAGGAGAGTCGTAAGTGCCTTGCCAACCTGTGTTGGAGGGGGAGGAAGCGGAAGGGGAGAGGAGGAAGGGGAAGAGAGGTGGGCCTCTCCGGTGCTCTCACTAATCGAACGAAACGCACTAATGCAAGCATTTTTACTTCCCGTCGGCTTTTTGTTAGAGGGTGGTACTACCCCGGGCGAGCCGACGCATTCATCCTGAAACCAGTAATAGCTTCAGCGTGGCTCTACCTCCTACCAAAACCTATGTATAGAATAACTTAGTTATAACTCTAGCTTAGCGCAACACTGGCTGTATAATTAAGATAGCCATAATTGTGGAAGAGCCTGGTTCACAAAATGAAATATGTTCTTTGCAAGGGAGAAAATAAAATGGTTTGAAATGAATTATTTTGTTTGAAGTGAGAATATCATCAGGCACATTATTGTCAATAACAAAATTGTCTGGCAGTGAAAAATTCATGTTTTTAATAACGTATAAACGTTAAACTTATAAAAGTTACTGACAAAAAATGTTCCTTAAATTATTTATAAATCAAAATATTGATCTGTAAAGGTGTAATTCGCATCAAAAAATACAACGTTAACCGGCTACCAGGTATCCTGAATGGTCGATATCAAGGGCAGTACAACGAGAATATGATGGGAGATTACATTTGGGGTTTAATGCGAGAGAGCTCATACGAGCATAAAAGAAATACGAAAAATATTCACTTTTAGACATTAGTTTCTTGTTATTTTACATCTATATGTTTTATTAAATAAATTAAATCATACTTATCGTCGTAAATCAGATCAAAGCAAACTTTATGAGCTAAATATGAATATTTAAGTGATTTTCAATGTCTAGAATCAGAATTTAAGCAAGAGAACAGAAACCCAAAAAAAATTTTTTTTTTGTTATAACGAGGTCATCAAAAATGATTACTAACCGGCTGATTTTTTTTAAAATTAATTAATATTTATATAATTTTACAGTCATATTGTCCTACAAATGGCGTGGTACGTTATCTCGGTCCTACGCTCAAAAGTAGTATCACAGATCCTTGATGTAATTTGAACTGGTAATTTGAGATTAAAACAAACATAAATTGTATTATCTTAAATATACAGCTTAAACACGTAAATATGTAGAGAGATTTTATACTCTGCCACAAAACTAAAAATTATGCTTATCACTCATGACCGCAGATCAAACCAACAACAACCTTTCCGCTCAAAAGTAGCATATGCTACCACCGCACCAATAGGCACAAAAATACACTTTTATAGAAATAAATAAAAATTAATGGTACATAAGATAATGTATTATGAAGACACAATTTTTCGTTCGTAACTTACACCAAACCATCTGTTGCTCCATTCAGGTGAGAATGACTAAGATTTGTAAGGAAAAACAGATTGCCTCACTCATTACGACATTTGGAAAAGTCGCCGCGATTTTACACTTCATCCAATCTTGATGACTTTATTAGAGTTTCATTTATCACTTTAATTCAAAAGGAAACAAGCATTAAAACAATTTTCATAAGGGCTCGTTCTTTTTTCTAATTCAAAATTAAATGTTATATTTTACAGTATTTATTATAAGTTATTTCTAAACTGCAGTATAGTTTAAATTTAGTAACGAAATGAATTTATTTGGAGTATAAAACAGAATAACCGAAATCATTTTACTAATGAATTAAGAAAACATATGTGATGTTTCAATCGTATATGCGAATAACCATAAATTTCTTTGTCGTATTGCCGGCGTTAAATAAACAACAAAAGTTATCGATATGTATTCTCATTCTACAACAAACTATGTGAAAGAATTTTTATAAGTAAAAAAATTTAAACTAAATCGTTCCATCGGTTCACAATTAGTTTGAGTGAGTACAATAAATACTCTTGGACGGTTTTGTTGAAAAAGACAAAAGTTACTAATAATAATCGAAACTATATTAAAGCCAAATAACAAAATTAGTACAATCAGTGTTAACTTACCCATCGTAACGTATCTAAAAGCAATACATATGAAATTTCACGAAATTAATTCCTTCTTACATTGGGATTGATGAGAATAATATGCACAACCGTCATATTTCAGTCTTTTTTGACAGTCCTAATCTTCTTTTTAGCAACTTTTCTTATGAGATATCACGATATTCTTTTATATTGTAATATAAGAAAATTACAGCATAGCGTCTGATGATAATTAAGGTACAGTCTAAAACAACTGTTACCGTCAAAACTCTCGTAGCAAATATTGCGGTAAAGACGTCTAGCTAAGTACAAATACGTCACCTCTGGTTAATTCTGAAACGCAATGCACCGATGTTAATTAATGTTACAAGTATTTCACTTGTGCAATGAGGTACGAGTATTTTACTACCGTTCTATCATCTTTTTATTAATTATATCTCATTTGTTGGTCACCAGATGTCCGTCCATCCAGACAAATTGGCTTAAATACCTCAAACGGCAGTCGATACACATTTATTTAACTATAACGATTTAGATAGATAAAATAATAAGTAGTATTTGGAATTCGGCATAACTGTAATAAATTCTTTCTCGTTCACAAACAGACACATACTTCTAATATACTCTTTGACTTCGTTTGATAATTAAAAGTCAAGCAATCAGCCTTATACTTTTAGACCGTTAAAATTCACAGAGACAGTTTATCATCAGTCATGTTGTCCGTACTAACAGGAAATAGGACGAGAGTCATTTCACACTCGGTAGGGTTTCAATTTGCCGCGTCCGATGCGACGGCTGTTTATCGACGGACCGCGGTCTTGTTCTATATTACGTGAACACGCGAGTTATTGTACGACACAAGAAATAATCATTGGATCCTGGTATCTACCGAAGTTTCGAGGTTAACTGTTTATTTTAACTGGGTGGTAGGATGTGATATATGCGTCAGATTGGATCGCGATCTAGACCAGGAGTAACAACTGCCACATTGAGACGTTTCTACTAGATCGGCAGATGTTTTTTTAATACTTTATCACAATCACACCTGACGTCAAATAACGATATGGTCCATTATGGTAAACATGATAACCCTAGAGGGACTAGCTCTCAGGAATAGCTATCGGAACACACAAGTGCTTAGCGATAGATTTGCAACTTATCAAGTAACCCTGCTTAGTAGGTGGTACTTAGCAGGTAGGTTGTCTGTAACAGCTGAATCACTACACCACCATGGACATAGAGATAAACCAAGCGCAGTGACTGGTTTAGTTTGTTGCGTTTCGAAATTAACCACTTCATGTACACTGAATTGGCGAGAAGCTTGCAGGCCAGTATGATTGCTTCTAGAGGTTTTGCTGGTCGTTTGTCGTACTACAAAAAAAAAACAGAACTTGCTTATATAAGACAAAAATAAAAAAAAACGAAAATTTCTCAAAACACAAAGGTCGAATGTACTGCGTTCTTCATCAAAGAGCTTATTACGGGATTTAAAATAAAACTTATTCACCGACACTTCAGTTCGAAACTCATTATCATATAATAATAAGTGTAGACATATTATTACAAAAGAACCTTTGCCAAATTGGACTCGCAAAAACAAATTTCAACAACAGCCGTGTATGTAAATACAGGTCACTGCATAAGGCATAGCAAGGTTGTTTTGACATGGATAGACCGGAATGAGTAATTTTAGAACTACGTGGCAAACAAGATAATATAATTATGGTATACAGACTGGCATGTGTTACTGACGAACGGACTGTACGCAGAATTGTTATCTTCGGGAAGGAAAAAACATCGCACGAACGATTTTGCACTACAGGCTCCACGAGGACTCTATCCTCCTATGTACTAGCTACGTATACAAAATTGCCTTACAGTTTGGCTGGCCAGACACGTGTTTATTAATCGTAAATTGACAAAAGTATATATATACAGTCCCTGGCCATATTATTAGACGCACCATAAGATTTTATATAAAACGTTAATTATCAGGTGATACTGTACAGATGTATTGTTTTTTATGAGATACAATGTATATGTACTATATTACTAATAACTTAAGTATCTGTAAAACTAAAAAAACATCGTCATTATAGAAAAAATATGTATTTATTAACTCTCGAACAAAAGTGAAGAAAGTGTAATGAAAAGTTAATATTTTGTTGATCCAGCTTTGTCTACTATGAGAGCTTTATTCTGCGCGGCATGCTATCAATGAAAGACTGTACTGTGTTCCTCGTTTGAGGATAATGATTCCAAACATGAATAATCTATTCTAAGAACTGAGTTTTGTTTGCAATAACCACTTCATCCACTTCTCTTTTCATGAATAAATTCTTTAAGTTAAATTCAATTCAAATTCATCTCCTGAATAAAAGTTCATTAAATATTACCTTTAAATATAACACAACTGTTCATAAACTTCATCGAAAACATGTATTTTGAAAAAAAAAAAAACAAGGGTGCGTCTAATAGTTTGGCCAGGGACTGTATATAATTTATATTGGAATAAAATACAAAATTGAATGTCTTAGAAGATCGATCGTGTAATGTTAGTTCTTTTTTCCATATTGAATGTTACAAATTATTTTTTCTCACGGTTATAGCTTCCATAATCATGATATAATATGTATAATACTAACTGTTGCAACATCTTCAATTGATAAAAACTGTTATTAGTAAGGTGCTATTGCTTTAAGCGTCCGTTCAACCTCAACGCCACGATAGGTGATACGTACATATTCATTAAATATTCGTGTTTTTATGACGCCTTGTCTGTTCTCGACTCCGCCCGTCCCGTCCAGTCCACGCACTAACTAAATAACGTAGGCAACGATCTTAAAAATAATTAGTAAGCTTCGAGCGGACACGAAAAAGAATTATATTTGACAAGAGGTAAATATTTAATTGGACGAGAGGATCACGGACGCGAACACAAAAAAAATCTCACCAGACGGTCATAAACTGAACCATAAAGCAAAATTTATCGAATCATCGTTACATCGTTATACTAACAAGAGATGTGGATGTATTTATTTATCTTAGTATTATATTTTAACAATGGAACATTTTCACGGTATGAACTCCAACAACAAAAAATAAAGATAATGCATAGATACCACGTCTCATATAACAATTGGACATACTGACAGTTCTAATTAAATCCGCCGGCGGCGTGGTGCGGCAGCGGCGTGGCGGTGCTATTTAATTTCTTTTAAAAACAAATCTAATCAATAAACATCCGAAACATTAAGCGCGAAAACGGTTCGCCGTACGAATATTGTTTCTCGAACGCCAAAGGAATTATCACGATGATAAATAAGATACACGACCGTCGGGACAAGGCAGCCAATCACCATACATCACCGGCAAAACATCGAAATAAAACCCGGTAAAACAAAAACGTGTAAGCTTTTTTTTTGTCTGTGTCATGAACAGTGCCAAAGGAAAACAAATTGTAGCAGGGAAGAGATGGTATCATACTAGGCGCCTTCAAAGACGTGAAAACTAATTAAGATCGGACGCTTTTCTAAGGCGATAACTTACAGCAGACAGACGGCCGGACGTGTCCGTGTATTGGCAATCAAAACAATTAACTTTTTGCTGTGTTCACCACTATCTAAACAAAACCGATATAATATTTAAGTAAGGTTTTTTATTAGTA
This sequence comes from Antheraea pernyi, assembly GCA_015888305.1. NCBI lineage: Eukaryota > Metazoa > Arthropoda > Insecta > Lepidoptera > Saturniidae > Antheraea > Antheraea pernyi. The sequence goes on along the minus strand of MU159235.1, from coordinate 113,015 downwards.
CATCGACCGAAACGGATTATTACGTATTGCTTTTTTTATAATACATATAATAAATAATACTTCTTACACTATACAGACTAAAGTAATTACTAGAATAATATTGACTTATAAAATGTGTTTACAACAATGAACAAAGACAGTACGAGTTACAAATAAGATAAAAACTAACTAAAGTCTACCGTGCCGGGGCGTGATCAAAGCGTGAAATAAATAAAGTGGAAGCGCCGCGCAAATAAAACAAAATTTAGAAAATTGTGGCGTTAATTTTCCAGCGAGATTTTCCAGCAGTGTCCGAGTGCAAGGGAAGGCAACGCGTGCAATGGACACGTGAATTAAGAACGTTAACAATGCCATCGCGAGTCGTTCGTTCCTTAATGAACCCCCGCGTCTGGGGCATCGTATTCGCTGTCAGTGCAAAGAAGCTGCACAGCAGCTCCAGCTTATAAAGAATCGTTTGACTCGTCAGTTAAGATTATTTTTGAAATTAAAAACGTTAAAATATTTTAATCTGGTTTCTACACATTTCAACATAATTAAATCAAGTAATTCAATTAATTTGTTCACTGAAGTTTCAGGCATAATAGTTAAATTATAAGCAAATCTCTACATTTACATAAATTACATAAAATATAGTTATGGCTAGATTTTAATTATATTTTTTATATCATAGGCAAACGAACAGGTGGGTCAGCTGATATTAAGTGATCACCGCCGCCCATAGACACTGACAACACCAGGGATGTCGCAAGTGCGTTGCCAGCCTGTGTTCTGTGTTTGGGGGAATAGGAGGAATAAAGTGGAAAAGAGGGGGAAAGAGGGGGGAGGTGGTCCTCCGGCGCTCTCACTGACCGAACGAAACACAACAATGCAAGTACTGTTACTTCACGTCTTATTTCTATGAGAGGGTGGTAGTACCCCGGGCGAGCCGACCCATTCATGCTGAAACCAGTAATAGCTACAGCGTGTCTCTACCACCTAAAATTATGTATTTTAAATAATGATAAAAATTTATCAGTTTATCGTGTATGAATTTGAAGGATATGAGAGATTATATAATAATTATTTATATGTAAAACTTGTAACTCTAATGTAAATTTACAAAAACTCAATCTAGTGAACGCATATATGTATTATATTCACTAATAAACAAATTGAAGAGTCTCCCCGAGTATTTATTTATATTATAGATACACCAACAGATAACATAATACATTTGTAACAAACTGTAGTCCGGTGAAGCTGTGAAGACCCTGCAGGGTCAATAGCGTAGTCAGTTCGAGAAAAACAAAACATTTGTAACAAAAAAAGTGTGTATGTGCTTATTGTACACGCGTTAGAAGTTATACTTCTTTGGCGTAACAAGATAAAAATCTTTTCAAAATTTTTATCCTTCGCCTTATTTTAGGTTTGTAGAAAAGACGACACTAACAATAGAAAAAAGGTATTTAATACATTGAAAGTTTTAATACAGAGAAATACAAACAACAAATACAAAGAACAAAATATTGACTATAGCCAACTTCAGGGTGTCGGATTTTCATGACGATGTGCGAGCGCATCATAAAAATTTCATTTTTCAAGTTCATTTTTCCCTAACGTGCCAAAAGAAGTATAACTTCAAAAATTGCTTAATTTAATATTGTAGTGTCAATTGTGAATGGTGAACACAAAACTAGTGAATAAAAAATATCATATTTCAGATGGCTACATGAATTAGAACTATTATTAAGAAAATAATCACCACGTCGTATAGAAAATCAATAAAATAATAAACTTACGTAGAATTACGATAAAACAGAATAAAATAATACAATATAAGTAATACCAATATAAGCAATTTCAATCATTTTGTGTTTGATAGCCGTGTAAGTAAACTGTTTGATAGCGTATTAGGTATTTCAATTATAACAATACATGTATTGGTATGTATATTAGGGTGGTCCAAAAAAACTGTTTTTTTTTTTATTTTCAGTCTCTTACGAAATTATGTTAGTGTATCGTGTTTTAAAAGATACCCTACAAAGCACAGCTCTTAAAACTCATAAAGTCCATAAAGTAACATATTTTCACAAGAGACACAAAAACGTTTTTTTTTGGACCACACTAATGACTTTTGTAACTTAGCAAACATTTGATCATAGCATACGCAAATGTTATCACCCACCTCCGGTGCCGCTGCATCACATTCAAGAGACGAGACTACAACACGACCGGAACATTGATATTAGCGCCACCATATTATAAATATACATTGCTACTAGCGCCAACATATTAGAAACACATTGATACTAGCGCCACCATATTAGAGAGACACATTGACACTAGCGCCACCATATTTAAAGATACATAAATAGGAATTATTATTCTTATAGATTTTAATAAAACTTAAATAAGAATATCATTATATAGAATTGAATCATTAGTTTGATCATTATGAATAGTATATTCTTTGACTTCATAGTTCGGCCATGAAAGGCAAGATGTCGCTGATCTACATGTCGAAACAGATTAGTGAACACATTAGAGATACATAAATAAGGGATAATTATATAAAATTGTTGTATAGCTTAAATAACATTAACTTGTTCATACTTTATTATTTTTGTGTTACTTAAATTATTTTGCGGAATTATGTATAAATAGTAATCGCTTTGACTTATATAGATGGGCCTTTAAAAGGCAAGATGTTAGTGATATCTACGCATTAATATGTACCAAGTATTGTAAGGCGAAGCTCTGGCCAAATAAATAGTGACAGTATCTACGAAGTATTTATTGCCATTCCTGACTGCATCGACTCTATACATGATTAGTATAATACAAATCTCTAAAATCAGAACGTGTACTAAACCATTATCTGCATTTTTTGTGATTGGTTTTCGATTTGAGGATGGTAGTTAGTCAAGCGACCCTGGTTATATAATGCCATTTCAGTAAGCTGTGTTGCAATAACGATGTCTTACTTAACAGAAAGCAAGGAATCGAACCTACGTAAACGAAGGTGATAGTTGAACATGCCACCGCTGAATCGTCATCTCATCCTTGCTTGAATTATAATTTCCATAGGAGGTTTATATAGCTAAATTGTTATTATTTTATTGATGTTCAGAACAAAACGATCGCTCAGATAAAAAAGCAATTTTCTCGACTTATAAATTAATACATATATTGTTGGAAATAGAAGAAAATGTCGGGTAGTTGTACTACGACGGCCCATATAATGAGCGGCGCTTACCGTGTTGACGCAGTTTTTCGGTGGCCGTCATATCGTGCGATAGCTCTGTACGAACTCGGGTCGGTTATTTAACGAGTGATTAATTGTTAGATTTATTCTTAGCAGTTTATGTCTAAATTGACCAGTTCTTTGTTTTTAATCAATAATTGTTTAAAAAAATTGCTAACAATATATATATATGTCGCAGTGATATACAGAGGCGATTAAAGAGTGACAAACTTCTAGCAATTGTTACTGGCAGTCGTGAGGTCTGTCACTTGTAAAATACGAACGGTGATATGTCGAAAAAAGTTTTGGTATGATTGAATGAAAAAATATAAGATGTGTTGGCTATATATCTGTGGTATTATTTCTTGCTTTATGGAGATGTACGAGGATGAAGGCGTCCCTAAATATAGCATTCTTTTAGGCTCTTCGTTACATATATATATAAGACAAAAAAAGGTAAGTATCCACTGTTATTGTCTACGTCCGGTACCGCTATGACACACCCGAGAGGCGAGACTACAACGCCACTCGGGGAACCACTATTGACCTGCGATACCACGTTATTGACTTTATCGGGGTGTTACTAATAACTTCGAACGCTATTGGTGGAAGTTATCGGCTGTTCATTATTCACCCCGTTGTGAGACTACATTGGTGGGAGTTCGGCATATAAAGGGCAAGATGTCTCTGATGTGGACGCACTCCTATGTTGAAGTTATTGTATGGCGAAGCTCTGGCCAAATGAATAGTGACAGTATCTACGAAGTGTTTATTGGCAATCGTGACTGCATCGACCCTATACGTGATTAGTGTAACACTACGCAAAGTACCTCTGAAAAAAAAACTATCAAGCTAGGGATATCACTACATATTATCTGTCTATCTGTTCGCGATAAACTCAAAAACTACTGAACGGATTGTCATTTTTTTTATAGTAGCACGGCAAAATGACTGCACTGTGCCTGATGGTGAGCACAGTACAATCCAAAAAATAATGGCGACCACCGAGTGATACACTATTCATCGCCGGTCGCCGCTGTCATGCCGGCCTGTGAAAAGCTAGATATGTACAGGCTGATCCCGAAACGCGACCCGCAAAGGCGAATCAATATGACGGGCTTTTTCGCCATATATATGGTGGTTGCGACCCAGTCAGGCTGTAAAACCCTACCACCCTGCAGTTTCACCAGTAGATAAAGTGATTCATGAGCATGGTTTGGGTGTATAAATGTGTCGTTTTTATTATTATCGGAACGGGATAACGTCCGCCAGGCCCATTAGTTTTTGGAATAAATGTAGAACATAAGCTTTCAAATTATTAAGTACTAGCTTTTGCTCGCGGCTTCGTTCGCGATAATGTAAATTTGACCTATTCCTTGGGAATAGTAATTTTCTGGATGAAATGTTCTCTATGTCCTTTTCGCCGTTAAGTCGTAGACGTGTAACAGATAAACAAACTCACATTCGAATTTATAATATTACTTAGAATCGAATAATGCGAATATTTAAATGACATTAACGATTTTTTTAAATCCTTTGTCAATAACGAGCAATAGAATCAAGCCTACAAAAGTCTCCTCCTTATAATTATAGCAATGGTGTTACAAATGTTCAATATTATCACAGGATAATAATTACTCTAGTAAATTATGAGTGGTGTAATATTCGATACATAAAGGAGCAAAGTTCCAGTTCGCAAAGAAAAACGTTATTGAAAAAGAGTCGAAGTTGATAGGTATATATATAAATAAAGTACGGGTTCAGCTATCGACGCGGCTTGTTCTCGCATGCCTCGATCGTGGCTATTACGCCAAAGTATTGGTTATACCCGACCATCCGTGAGCACAGTTTGCTTTGCACCGGCCCGACGCGCCGCCATCCACCTCGTTATAATAATGTGAACTTCGGGAACTGTGAACTCTTTGGAGTCGGTGCCTTTTGCTTTTACATTAAAATTCTTAAAACTATCAAAGCATAATTTATTCCAAAAATTATAGAATGTAATTTGAAATTTGAGTAAGAAGATATTTATGAAACCGAAGACTTATAACGCCCACTTGAGTTATTATCAGTTACTTATGTTATTCAAATGGTGGTAGAGCCACGCTGAAACTATTACTGGTTTCAGCATGAATGGGTCGGCTCGCCCGAGGTAGTGCCACCCTCTCACAGAAAACCGACCGTGAAGTAACAGTGCTTGCATTTTTGCGTTTCGTTCGGCCAGTGAAAGCGCCGGAGGCCCATCTCCCCTCTCCTCCCCTCCTCTCCCTCTCCCTTCCCTAAGCCTTCCCCCCAAAGGGTCGCAACGCACTTGCGACTCCTCCGGTGTTGTTAGTGTCCATGAACGGTGGTGATCACTTAACATCAGGTGACCCACCTGTTCGTTTGCCACCTATTAAAATTAAAATAAATAAAAACAGTTACAATTATAATATTTAACTTTAGACGTTTGATCTCCTGATAACTGTTTTTTTTTATATTTCGTAGGATTTACCGGTTCACCATAATCTCAGCAGATGTTAAATGGCGATGTGGTTCAAGATCTGGAAATTAGAAGGAATTTTGGCTTCCAAGTGCAGTTGCTAAAACTCACCAACCGGTACTGTCAAATTATACAACAATTATTAAAAAGAAGCAATCCTTCGTACGTTTTTTTTTATTATTAACGTGGGGAAATCCTTACGGATACTCACACTCCCGGGGGAGAGAGTGGGTTATGTCCGACTTGCACGGACTAAAACCCCACGGTGTACCATCCGCCGCATTGTAGGAACGGCCAGGGATCGTTCCTGCTATCTACCTTAGAATAGCCCCTGCGGCAGCCTGGCAAGGTGGCCGCCAGGCTCCGTCCTAATAGGGAGGCTATCTGGGTTCTCAGCCAACCGCCTCCCATCGTCAATCCCGACATAATAATGAGCGACAAAAGTTTAGATTTAGAAAGCATAAAAATATATAATGATTTTTTGCACTACCACTAAGACACATCACAGTACAATACACAAGAGGTCTACATTAGTAGTCGTCGTTATAATCGCGGTGTTCTAGCTTCTCGGCATTTGGGACTACACTCGCGGATTTCGAAAAGCGACAGACCAAAAGTGATTGTGATGGATGCATCACCTTGTGAAACTTAGTAAAAAACCAGTTGGGCATAAATTCCTACCATTTGCTTAGGTACTTAATATACATTGACGTCCAGAAAAGTAACTAGCCGCAACACACTACTATGGAGGGTATTATTACATCTGGTATGTGATGGACACTATATCCATGTCCTACTACTCGGTATACTATCAGTATTTATAAGGTAAAATAAGTCTATATTATTCATTAGAAAAAAGTGATAAAATAAAAGAAATATCTTATATCGCGAAAACGACTGTATAACATTCCGCTCGTAAACCACAGAAAGAATTTATTTTACACACATAATAATTGCGAGTCTCTCGAGGCGTCACGAAACTGATGCGTAATGACAAACTACACGGTGACGTGAAAATTGCTTTACGTATTCTCCGGTGTACGTTGCACCTCCTACAGATGTTTGCAATTATCAGCACAATTATTATCCGATGAGAAAAAATCGAACTCACCAGCGTTTTGGACTGCCAATTTTAAGCGTTTTATTTTAAGGTATACACTTCCCAAGTGTTATTAATCCATAAAGAAATGTTGAAAGCACCTATACCTGCAATATTCATCTGAATGAAGTATCTATAATAATATTCGTCTAGAAGTATGTATATAATGTACCTATATGATATATATATATATAAACCATTATAAATACCAAGTCAATTTGTGCAATCAATAAGAGC
>MU159235.1:21892-105946 GCA_015888305.1 Antheraea pernyi | reverse complement strand
AGCGGTTCGTATTAAAATAATATATGCGAATAAATTTTAAATAATAAGTCCTGGGATAATAAGTCCTAGACTTCCAACATGGTGCGTAATTGATTGACAAGTACGGAATAAGTAGCTTCACGCCTTGAAGTCGAGACTTAAGCAACAGGTCGGCTTCAAGCTACCTTTTATAGACGTCGCTATCCAGAACGTGTATTAGCGAAAAGGTTATAAAGTGAAATAAATTAAAAAAATGTAATACAATGAATACTCCTACTTTAGTAATGTGTGCACATTCAAATAAGTAAAACGGAGATAAGTTAATAATACTTATGTTTTTAATAGGTAATTTCGCAAAGCGATGTTAAACAGTCATCTAATTTTACAAAAGAAAAGAACACTCCGAATCTGATAACGAAGTTCGCTTCGTGCGTTGAAAAGGAACCGCCTCCAAACGAAAATCCTTAAAACGCTCAAAAGTAATTGGATTCCGCTGACAATAAGCCTCAGTTGGCTAATTTCGCGGGAATAAAATTTGCTCACAAAAGCTGCATCGCAAAAAGGGCAAATAAAATTTGTATGTGTCAAGACTGTTAAAACGACGTAACGAGATCCCTTCCAAAAAGTAATCAAGGCGAAGGGAAGGCTCGTTTAAAAGTAGTCTGCGGGCTCGCTGGAGGTGCTAAAACTTCAATGCTTATCTGTACACGTACCTATACATCTTTTATTTTTCTTGTTAGGTATTATTCATTATTGGATAAATAAGAATTTGTTACTTGCAACTTTTCAACTATTTTCTACTTACATTTTGTATTCAATGTAACCAATGAGCCGACCGACTGCTATCGTCATAAAATTAATCATGTTACATATATGTGTGATGCGATAACAATGTCTTCCATGAATTATTTACTGACAACTATACGATGCTTTTGATCGATCTAGCTAATCACAAACAGAGTAAAAATATACTTATCTAATAATTTATTCGCTCATAAGCTTGTGATTCAGACGAAAAATATTAACATGTGTTAATGACTATGTCCGGTACCGCTATGACATACCCGAGAGGCGAGACTACAACGCCACCCGGGGAACCACTATTGACCTGCGATACCGCGCTATTGACTTTATCGGGGGCGTTACTAATGACCTCAAACGCTATTGGTCGGCTATTCATTATTCACCCCGGTGTGAGACTACATTGGTGGGAGTACAGCATATAAAGGGCAAGATATCGCTGATCTGCACGCACTCCTATGTGGAGGTTACTGTGGGCCGAAGCTCTGCCTGGATAAATAGTTACAGTGCCTTCAGAGTGTTTATAGACGGCTCCGTCGTCACGCGTTCGAGGTCGTCAGAGAGCACCGCGCGCTCCGACCTACGCGACGATGCGCTCCTCCCGCGCACCCCCGCCAGCTCCGGCACCGCCGTCGAGCAGGCGCGTCACGAAGACGCCAGCAAAAGGCCCTTTTCAGGGCCAACCTGCCTCAACAGCATGTCAATCGTCGACGTTTGCTACGCCCGCTGACACTGCCGCCACTCAAAAAAAGAAGACCCACGCATCGCTTACTGGACTCCGCACCGCCGTGCCATCCCCTCAGCCGTCGACTTCGGGTGTGCAACAGATGCCGTCCGGTGGGGCGTACTCCTCGACAGATGCGTACGAGAGTGATATACTCACTCTCGCCCAGCTAATTACAGCTGGGGCACTGTCGGAGGGTATGCTACGCTGGATGGCGCTGTACATGCGCGTCTCGGAGGCCGCAACAGAGGGCCACCTGCCTTCCGCGTTAGACGCGGCGGCGCTCGAACGCGCCGCTCGCGGCACACTCGCGCCACCCGCGATTCCGGACGTTCCGGATAGCCCGCTCGGTCGAGCGCTGCGCCGCAAACGCAGCGAACCCGAGGCAGAGGCCACCGCGAATCGCGCACCGCCACCACCCACGCCGCCGACACCAACAGAAGCGCAGCCGCTCATCAAGAGAGCGATGATTGTGAAGCCCACGCAAGAAAGTCTGACACCACAAGAATCAATCACCGCTACTACAGCAGCACGGGTGGTCGCACCCACCCCCGTGTCTGCCACGCCGCGAAGGGTTGCCCGCGAGCAGCCCTCTTACGCGTCGATCGCGGCGCCCCTTGCGCGCGATTCGCGTACTACTGAGCCAAGCTCGCGCCCGCGGAACCCTAAACCGACGCCACCGACCGCCGTGATTGGCCAACCAGACACGCCTGCCTCACCCGACGCGCGGGGCCCGCGTTTTCCCCCGATTGTGGTCGAGAGCCGCCACAACTGGTGTACGCTGCTCCCACAATTGGAGGATAAGTTGGGACGCGGTCTCAACGTGCGCGCCTACGGGAATGGGGTACGATTCATCCCTATGGACGCTGAAGAATACCGAGTCGTAGCTGATTACCTCGAGAAGCTAGAGGGGGCGAGCTGGTTCACCTACTCGCCTCCCTCTCAACAAGGCCTGAAAGTCGCAATACGCGGCCTGCCATGCGGACTGGAGCCGCAAGACGTCATGGAGTCCCTTCGAAAAAAGGGATTCACGCCAGAGTACGCCCGCCAGATAAATGGACGGCGCGGTAGACGCGGGTGCATTTACCACGTCGTGCTGAAGCGGACGCCCGGGCTCATCCCCGACATTTACAACGTGGCCACTCTATCCTGCATGCCAGGAATAACAATAGAAGCCTGGAGGGGGGAGCGCCGGCTTGCGCAGTGTTTTCGCTGCCAGCAATTCCGCCACTCCTCCCTGCAATGTCACCGACCGATTGCCTGTGTGCGGTGCGGGGGGCCACACCCCGCCCGACTATGTGAACGCCCGAACAACCAACCGGCAACCTGCGCCAACTGCGGGGACCTCGCCCGGCAAATGACAAGAAGCACTGCCCCGTCTTTCGGCGGGTGCTGAGAAGCCGCCGGGCTGGCACAGCGGCCCGGATCGGCCGTGGGAAGCGCCCAGAGGCAACACAAAACCCGAGGGAGGTCGAGGAGTCGGCGAAGGCGAGCCTTATGGCCCCCGCCAACAACCCACCCCCCCCAAGGGCCAAGAAAACCCGCAGGAGGAAGAAGAAGATTGACCCTCAACAACAAGCGCAAGCCCAAGAGGAAGCCCTGCTCACAGAGCTAGAAGAAAGTCTGGAAGCTCTTAAAACAACACGCGACAACAAAATGAAGACTGCCTCCTCGGACGAAGCGCGGATTATCCAAGCGGAGTTCAAGGATAGAACCCAGGAAGCAATGCGTATCTTCTTCTGCCCGGCTACTACACACCGATGATAACGAGATCGCACCGCGAGATCGTGAGTGAGACCGCCACAAACAAACAACACACCACAAATACTCCACGAACGTGTCACCGAAACGCGCGCCTACCGGCCGTATTCAATGGATTAGACGCCCCCGCTGACACGGGGGGAGAGTGAAGCCACCGCAAGAGGGGCATCCCTGACGCGGTCTCCACGCGCACCCCTTCGGGGCGCGCGAGAAGAGCCAGAAGAGAGTGTTTATTGACTCTATACGTGATTAGTGATTAGTGAACACATGTATAGTAACTAAAGTAGGTCTGAATACTGGCAAATGCCATAGCATTTGCATTCCGTAAAGGTGATTTAGAACAAAGATCGTATAGACTGGTGTATTTTGAAGTGAATCGTTTTATGGAAGGGCTTTGTAGATCTGTTCAGCATCTTTTTTGTGTGACGAAAAGCGGTGGAGGTAAACACTATGTCGGGTAGTGTTGAAAGCACTTCTTCTCGCTCAATCACGGACGTTAAGCAGCGTCGGGCGCGAGTTTTCGGGTGGGTGACCGTCTGGGAATACTGCGTGACGTTGACTTTTTGTTGTATTTTTGTAATTAAAGTGTCTCCCTCTAATACTTTAGTTTCGCTTCTATCGTGTGTCTTTATGATACACCCTGTTTTTTTCTTTCATAATGCTGTTGATCGAGCTATGTCTAGCGAACATTGGCGAACATTGTTCAATGTTCGCATTTTATACAACTGCCCTGTCTTATCTATAGTTTCCATATCAACGAAGTTGGTTGCCGAAACATGGCGAACATTTTCATTACTGTTTGTTTCGATGCTACAACCCGAAAGTAACAATTCTACCAAGTACACACACAAAATTCGTACCAAAATATGTCGAGAACATTTTTATCTTAAGCGGTATTTATTAAAGCGTTGACAAATAGCTTGTTAAAACCGATAACTCGCCGGTTTATAATTATAAGCGGATTTAACCGAGGTGTTAAAATATGTGCCTATTTACAACATAAGTGATCTATGACAGAAAAAACTGGTAAATATTTTATAATATCCCGTTTATGGGCAATAAATAACATCGTTCAATAGTTTCGAGTCACGGACCGGTAAATTACTAAATTATTTTCTTATAAATTGTTATACAGGCCGAGTTTTTTTTTATATATTGGTTTCATACATTATGTATATTGACTCACCATTATAATTAGTACTTAGTTATGTAAATTCGAAGGTAATTTCGTAAATACCTACCCTGTAACATAACTTCTCATTAATATTAACATATAAAATAATATAATTTATGCTTACTTTTATATTCATTAATCTAACTGATATTTTGATATGGTAAAAAATAATATTAAATGAATGTATTGTTATTATAATATTATTTCTTGCATTATATATAAGAGTGTACATATTTTGAGAACATGGGAAAATAGATCTATATCTTCTTCTGTCACTGTTATTATATCACAACACATTATATCTTAATTACCTTTGCTATAATTAAATATTTATGTAATATTCCTGATATCACCACATATTATAAAACGAAGTCCTCTGCCACGTCTGTCTGTCTGTCTGTCTGTCTGTCTGTCTGTCCGCGATAAACTCAAAAACTACTGAAAGGATTTTCATCGGGTTTATACCAGTAGATAAAGTGATTCATGAGGAATGTTTAGATACGTATTCAATTTGTTAAGGTTTTTTTTTATCAGGGCGGAACACCGTCCGCCAGGCCCGCCAGTATCTATTAAATTACGCGTTGTAAATATGCAATTAACTATATTCTAATAATGTCTTCGTATAAACACACTCTGTATATTACCCATAGCAATTTAACCGAATATTGGTGGATGGTCTAATTATTTTCCGAAGTACAGAAAATTATTAAACAAAGCTGTACTTAAATAACATAATTACAACAACGTACATATAAAGTACAACATAAATTAACAAATACAATCTTCCCTATACAGAATGGTGCTACAAATTTTTATTGAACGATTTTTTCGAAATATTAAACAGTGACTGTTATCAAAAACAAAATTTTCGAAATCATACTTACAAGGTATCGTAATTACTAAAAAATAAATAATCGTTTTACATTTTAAAATCGCACAAAACTCATTCAGTCAGAAACATGAATTCAGTATTCGGATGTTTAGTTAAAAGTAATAGTTTATAATAATAGAACAGATCAGTCTCCAAACATGTTTACCTACCAGTAATCAATAAGTAAACACGTTATCCCATTAAATTCCAGCCTGCACTTAGGTACTACGTATATATAGTAAATGAAAATTATAGGCTTCATTATAAACCAAAACACTGCTGACATTTACAGACCATAAGAAACCGATGTAAAAACGTGCTATGCCTTATTGACAGGACTTAATTGTGTGTTATCGTAAACACCGACAACAATAAAAATAACAGCATGTATATAAAATGAAGTATCTGTTTACATGCATCTATAGCGTAACTGGAATATTTTTTAGTGAAAAGATGATATTTGGTTAGAGTCACTTTCAACTTGATTATAAAGGTAGCTGTAACACGTGACTTCGTCCGCGTGAAATTCGGTAAAGAAAAATTGTTCAGTAAACGTATGCGAGAGGTACACGTGGAGTACGCACGGAGCTTGACACTGTTTTTTTATTTTATTTTGTTTGGATTTGGAAACTTAGAATCTATAAAAGTTACGATAAACGCTTGAGTTACCTCTTGTAACATTAGCTATCTCCCAGTGAAAATCTAGTCCAAATTGGTCCAACCCTTTCGGAGATTACCTGGAACGAACAGGTTGACGGACAACAATTTGAAAAATTGGTGTTCTGTTATATGTACCGTATTTTGAAAAATTAGTTTTCTGTTATATGTACCGTATATACTTTCATATCGAACGAATTACTATGTACTTACTGTTTAACGATATAATATTAAAATGACTATCTCCTTTACATTAGACCACTAGTTCAGAATTAGTCATAATATTTTTTAATGCTATAAGCATCAGCACCATATCGGTTATTACCGGTTTCGATTGTACTTTTAAACGCGAAAAATCTAAATACATCTCAAAGCCCGATTTCAATGTTATTTATCTGTATAAATTTACCACACATCGAATTACTATGTACTTACTGTTTAACGATATAATATTAAAATGACTATCTCCTTTACATTAGACCACTAGTTCAGAATTAGTCATAATATTTTTTAATGCTATAAGCATCAGCACCATATCGGTTATTACCGGTTTCGATTGTACTTTTAAACGCGAAAAATCTAAATACATCTCAAAACCCGATTGCAGCGATACCTACTGTTTCAAATTGTGAATCCCAACTATCCAGGGACTCACTCAAACATATACCCAGTTGGTATGTGAGAAATATTTTAAAATATGCTTTGAACCCGTTCGAAGCAACACCTACCAGGTCCAATTAAGATAACAAATAACCTACATATATTGCCGATAAATGTCTTCCCAGTACGTTGTCCCAGTAACTTCTGTCCCAATAAGCCTACAACCCGTTCGTAACATCATCTACCGGGTTCAATTAAAATAAAAACTAACCTACGTATATTGGCAGTAATGTAAAAAAAGCTTGAGAGGTCCATGGACCTCCAGTTGGAACGTAGTTCCTTTCCCTTTTTTGTAGGCGTTTACTATACGCTCAGTACAGTTTACATTATAAAATATCAAGTTGATAGAGTTAAATTGTAATTTAAACGTTAAAATATATTCATAAAATAAATAATGATAAATTAAACACTGAATGACATCATAACTATTTTCAACTTGTATTAAAACTTTTTCACACTACATTGTATTAAAGAAAAACATAAATATTAAAAAGATATGAGCAACATGTGTCATCTGTCACTTGCCTGTGACTATTTGTCTAAGAGCTAGGCAACGGTTTCGACAGCGAATTGGCTGCCGGTAAACCTTTACAGGCAAAAATATTGAACTTTATATAATTTTAGAATGTTTTGTTTTTCACTAACTTTTAAACGCTACTAAAACGTGAATTTATTATTGCCAGACATTTTTGATATTAACAATAATGTGCCCGATGCAATTTTTTGTAAATAAAGAAGTATGTTCAAACCATGTTAAGATATCTGTAATTTTATTGAAGTTATATTTCTTTTGGCGCGTTAGGGAAAAATGATGAGAGTAAATTTTTACGATGAACGCGCACACCGTAACAAAAAAATGATGAGAGTAAATTTTTACGTTGCGCGCACACACCGTCACGAAAAACCGACACCCTGAAGTTAGCTATAGTCAACATTTTGTTTCTTTGTATTTGTTGTTTGTATTTCTTTATATTAAAACTTTCATTGTATTAAATACCTTTTTTTTATTGTTAGTGTCGTTTTTTCTACAAACGTAGAATAAGGCGCAAGATAAAATTTTTGAAAAGATTTTTACTTGTTACGCCAAAGAAGTATAACTTCTAATGCGTGTACATAAGTACACACACACACTTTTTTTTAATATTATTTTATTTCAACATAAAAAAGGGTAAATTAAAAATATAATGTATTTTTTTATGTCATAGGAGGCAAACGGACAGGTGGGTCACCTGGTGTTAAGTAATAACTACCGTCCATAGACACTTGCAACACCAGGAGAGTCGTAAGTGCCTTGCCAACCTGTGTTGGAGGGGGAGGAAGCGGAAGGGGAGAGGAGGAAGGGGAAGAGAGGTGGGCCTCTCCGGTGCTCTCACTAATCGAACGAAACGCACTAATGCAAGCATTGTTACTTCCCGTCGGCTTTTTGTTAGAGGGTGGTACTACCCCGGGCGAGCCGACCCATTCATCCTGAAACCAGTAATAGCTTCAGCGTGGCTCTACCCCCTACCAAAACCTATGTATAGAATAACTTAGTTATAACTCTAGCTTAGCGCAACACTGGCTGTATAATAAAGATAGCCATAATTGTGGAAGAGCCTGGTTAACAAAATGAAATATGTTCTTTGCAAGGGAAAAAATAAAATGGTTTGAAATGAATTATTTTGTTTATAAAGAATATCACCAGGCACATTATTGTCAATAACAAAATTGTCTGGCAGTGAAAAATTCATGTTTTTAATAACGTATAAACGTTAAACTTATAAAAGTTACTGACAAAAAATGTTCCTTAAATTATTTATAAATCAAAATGTTGATCTGTAAAGGTGTAATTCGCATTAAAAAATACAACGTTAACCGGCTACCAGGTATCCTGAATCGTGTTTGGAAGGGCATAATATATCTTCATATTAAAGAACCAACTTTTCTCAAATTCTCGTTCTTCCAACGTTGCTGGCTCTTATACTAAGGTGTCGCAAAAAAGTCTAGTTACATTAACTAATTTCTTTTCTTTCGTTATCCTGGAGAACCCCTTGCGTTTTATGGGTCAAAAAGTATCCTAAATGTAACCTTGTAATGTACAGATTTGGCTTTGTTACAGTTTTATTATAGTATAGATAAATAAATAAATCTTGTCACCTTTGTTTAGCAAACATTTTTTTATACAATGAAATAAATGTAACAACATAAGTGACAGTTTCGTCTACATAAATGTTTCATACGTGGTCGATAATTACGTACAGAAATGTCATGTAGGCGTAGCTCAGTTGTAACGTACGGGGCTTTATATATTTCGACGGAGCCGACGGTTCGAATCACAGTGGTCGTTTTTTTTGTTTTTTTTTTAAAGTAGCATATGGAAATATAGCTTAATTTTTTAGCTAATCTGTCTGCTATATATAGCATAAAGAAAATTTACCAAAATTCGTCAAGAATATCATGAACTACATTTTTTTTACTTTCGTCCGTTATCCTGGAGAATCCCTTATGTTTTATGAGATAAAAAGTATCCTAGATGTAACCTTGTAATATTGGTTATTACTGTGCCAAATTTCGTCTAAATTGGTTCAGTACTTTCAGAGTAATACGTGTTTAAAGGGACAGACAAACAGGCAGATCCTGGAGAATCCTTTGCGTTTTATGAGAAAAAAAATATCCTAAATGTAATCTCGTAACGTTAGTTATCACTGTGCCAAGTTTCGTCAAAATCGGTTCAGTACTTTCAGAGTGATGCGCGTTCACAGGGACAGACAGACAGATAGACAGACAAAAATTTTAAAAGGGTTATTTTTGGCTTCTATATCGATAACAAAGCCTACCCCCATCAAAATTTTCAAAAAATATTTAATGTAGAGATTTGACCCTGCTACAGTTTTATTATAATATAGATTATAGTATATTAGCAACCTCATTACTAAATTGTTATAAAACATATCCATTTCTGACTTATTTAAATCATATTTATGTCAATATTATGATTCTCGATACATTTCATCAGAATATATAATGGGTGTGATCTTAGATAAGTCATAATTCAATTCGTTGTACAAATCAGTGAAAGATGTTTACCGCATCACTTGTTATATACAAAAGTATTGTTGAAAAAAAATTATAGCGTAATTTTCATTATCTATTTTTATAACAGAAAGTCAAATATACGGAATCCTAAATTTAAAGAACTTTTAAAAATGTAGCATAGTTTTAATTTAAATTTGAAAAGTGTAAAGTTTGGTAAATATATAAAGTAGTTTATGTATAGGAAATGAATTTAGGAGGACTGTATCCACCACTCACCCGCACTAGGAGATCCTCTTCTTCGGGTTACCCCGGCTTGGTTCGTGGCTTAGATTGCTGGTTTGTTAATAGAGGACACAAAGTCTACACTGGCAATTGGTTTCTTTTAATAGTTTGTTAGATATTTGTACCGGTTTTGCAATGTTTATTAGCGCAGATAACTCAGAGCGGTTTTGTATGTTGCTAGATTCAAAGGTAAACTGTTTTGCCTTAGAGGGCAGCACTTGCGAACGTTTTTAAAGGTGCTTTCACGAAAAGTAGTGGACAGATACATTCCTTTTAAACGATAAAATAATATGAAAACAAAAAGATTTGTGCTAACATATAAATTATTACAGATAACAAAACTACGGAATAGTTTATTTAATAACTAAAACACTAAACCAAATAAATATCATAAAATTGGTTAATGGAATAATAGGTAATTTACAAAGACCAAATTACTATATACCCGTATCAACACAAGAACGTCTTCTAAGTAACACTGAGATATAACAATCGTTTCTCTCAAGGAAACTTTCCGTGTGTAGGCCCCTGATAACTAGGTAAGCCACCAGGAGTCCAATCGTAATCTACATAGATATTTTCAACCATATACAGAATTACAAGTGTTAGTTAGGGTTGCAATCAAATCGCAAACGCGACTTGAACTCAAAGCGTGAGTTGTATCGCTCGTGGCTCCCGGCGCAGTGTCCCTGAGGTAACCCCGGAACGCGATAGCATTGCATCGCCAATCCGACGACGATAACTTAATTGGATACCTGACATTTAATCAATACCTCTGATGAAATTAATTAAAGTGCTCGAAACGAATGCAATTTTATGCTAAAGTAGTTACACGGTTGAGTGACTCCCGGTGCTTGATTTTTTTTTTTTTATCTGGATTAAAGTATTTTTACATAAATATAAGGGACTAACTAATTCATTGTCATATTAATATATATTGCCCATTATCATCGTATATTTAATCACAGTATATTAAAGGTTATCAAAATTACATTGTGTTTCTTCATGAAGGTTTTATGCTATCCATTTTATGAGGCAGTGCTAGTTTTTATGTTATTGTTATTAAGTTTATATTGTGATTTAATGCAGATGAAGTCGCGTGTGGTTTTTAGTCGTAGATATGAAAGAAATCTAAATACACACGTATGAACATTAATTAGTTCTTTGATTTATCTATACTAATTTTATAAAGAGGTAGAGTTTGTGACGTTGTAGGGGGTAATCTCAGGAACTACTGGTCCGATTTAAAAAATTATTTCAGTGCTATATAGCTCATTTATCGAGTAAGGTTATAGGCTATATATATGCACGCTAGGAGCGGATATGAGCGGAGCACCAATGAAGAATATTTTAAAATCGGGGTTATTTTTCCTCTAGAGATCATCCGCTACGTCTTAGCGTTAGCCCAAAGTAACTATTCCACTCGAACGAAGTCGCGGGCAGAGGCTCGTTTTTAAAATATAATTGGACTACTGCAATGTAAACCAAATCTAAGATGATTACGCATACGATTCCAAATTAACATATAATTCTTTTCAAATTATGAAAAATGGAATGACAAACAACGGTACACTAATCACACAAAGGAACAAAAAAGGAATTTTAAATACATATTCGTAATATTGTAGTAGAGAATAACGCGATTAGGGTCACTATAAGATTACTGTAATTACAAACGCGGTCTCTCAAATTATGGTAGTCATCAGATCGCAGTACGTATCGAATATGTGTTGGTGCAAAATAATCTTTTTAACCGACTTCAAAAAAAGGAGGAGGTTATCAATTCGTCTGTATTTTTTTTTTTTTATGTTTGTTACCTCATAACTTTGGACTGGGTGAACCGATTTTGATTATTCTTTTTTTATTTGAAAGCTGGTACTTCCAGTGTGGTCCCATTTTAATTTGGTACAGTTCCGACAACGGCATCCAGTGCAAAACCGTATAAGTTTCAAATTTGCATTAAGTATGTACACGACAAATAGACGAATAACTCAATATTA
Organism: Antheraea pernyi; assembly: GCA_015888305.1. NCBI lineage: Eukaryota > Metazoa > Arthropoda > Insecta > Lepidoptera > Saturniidae > Antheraea > Antheraea pernyi. Next base: position 94,022 of record MU159235.1, on the reverse strand, counting down.
CGCTAACCGGTTTCGATGATTCATTTTTTATTGAAAAGGATGTACTTCAAGGTTAGTTTGATAAGAGTTTGGTTAGGTTCTGATTATGGGATCCGTGGCAAAGTAAGAAAACTTTCAAGAAACGAGCCTACTCCTTTCTTAAGGGCCGGCAACGCATCTGTGTTTCCTCTCGTATCGCAATTGTCCATGGGCGGCCGTGATCACTTACCATCATGTGACCCGTATGTTCGTTTGCCACCAATATTATAAAAAAAACTCTTCAATTCTTAGGAGCCTATTGTGCTTATGTTCGTTGCTGTGTTGCAACATGACGCAAGCATTGTAATTACATTACTTAAGGTGTATAATGTGTGAAGCGATGGTAGCCGAGTTGGTGGTAGAAACTATCGCGGATTACTGAAAAGGTTGCGTTCGTACCAAACGTTACTTATTGTACAACCAATTGAAACCATATCGCATACCATACCGATAGATACCATACCGCAAAAATGCGCATATTTTAATATACTTAAGGCGGAACGGAGTTCGCGGGCACTGCTAGTAAAATATATTTATGTACACTAAAAATGGAAAAATAAAGTAAATTTTCAAAAAAAAGTATTAACCGACTTCAATATCAATCAAAAACCCATAAGGCACTAAAAAGCGGAAAATAAATAGTTTATCAAAAATAAAACATATGAATATGTGTGCTACCTAGAGATGTACTGGAAGTCGGTACCAACCAAAATTTTTGTATTACAGAGACGCGAGAGTGGACTTAAACTTTGTACCTGTAGATGATATGATTTTCGGTTTGGTTGGTACCGACTTCCAGTACATCTCTAGGTAGCACACATATTCATATGTTTTATTTTTGATAAACTATTTATTTTCCGCTTTTTAGTGCCTTATGGGTCTTTGATTGATATTGAAGTCGGTTAATACTTTTTTTTGAAAATTTACTTTATTTGAGTATAGTAACGGAAAGCGTAAAGCGAATTCATAACACCTTTTTCAAACTAACAGTAAAAAGTCCAGATTCCTATTGTATGATAAAGTACTTAAAGATTTAATTTTTTTAATATAAGAACTAGGTATGATCATTGATATACAAAAATATGCACACTTAACGTCTCACAGTCGGCACACAAAAGTGAGTGCATAATTTCAAGTAGTCTCGCGTCGCTTGTATCCTTGTAAATTTTAAATCATTCAGGTAAGGTTGAATTTGCAAAATCATAAGTTTATCACATAACTATAACCACGTATATATATTGGGGAGTTTTTGTGACTGGTTTTGAACGCTATTCTTATTCGAAACTGTGAGTCTTGGGTTTTTATATGTCAGTGGGTATGTATGATCCGCTCTGTAAAGAATGACTGAATTAATTTTGTTCAACTGTTATAGATTTTTATTATACAAATACATACATACAACGCATTGTCGCATAATCCAATTAAAGTTCAAATAATTAAACGTAACTTAACAAAAAAAACCCTAATTGTTATTTTTCATAAGAATACTAATAGGTATACACATAATACCCTCATCCAAGTACTTTGTAAGTTAATTTAGTTGCACTATGATTTATCAAAAGAACAATTTCATACATACAAAAATTATGATTATTTATCTGTTATGAATGTATAGTTCTGCCTTCCAGTCTATCTGTTTGTAGCCCCAAAATTCAAACACGGCATAGAATACTAAAATAAAATATGTTGTTATTTAAATTACCATACTCCGTCCTTGTACTCTGCCTGAGTCGATCACCTACTTCTGAACTTACTGAGTGATTGATTTACAACGTGCATAGTTTGTTACCTGAAAGAAAAAACTTCCTTTAATGAACAGAATCACAGTATGCGACAATAACGAAAAATTAGCTTTTCGTGATTTAGACTTTTATCTTGACATATTTATTTCAAAACCTTTCCACAAGGTGCATGTAAATTTCAGTTTTATTTTTATTATTATATTGTTGAAATTATTTTAGTATCGATTTTAAATTTGTTTATAGGCAACGATATTAATGAAATATTGAAGTATATTATTCACCATTCAATATCATAAACAACATTAAAAACAATCGCGCCGTAACCGAATCTCCAATAATGTTAACGGCATTATTGTAACATTTGAATTTATTGTGAAATGTAGGCTCCGATGAAAGTATAATTTAGGATATAAACATAAGTTACTAAAACGATATCTTATCATAAATAATGTTCGAATCATAACAATAAGCGTGATAGCACAAAAAGTGATACAAAGGCGAAGCATCCGATACCTTTTCGTAGAAGACGAGAAAAGAATTCAAATTTAAAAGTGACTTTGGGCCCGAGAAAAATGCGACAAAATAAAATAGAACAAAGTACAAAGATGACCGACGACAGACGCCGTTTGACCGTTTACACAACACGGCACAGAATTTAATCATATTTAAAGATTGTGTCGACATTTTAAACAACTACAGTTAATATGTTTTTATATACATGTCATATATAAAAAAAAATATTTTATTAATATAACTTTTAATATAGAACTTCTTTTAAATTTGTATTATTTTACATTATCTTGCATGATTTATCTTCGTATACTTCGCAAGTACAGTACAGTATTATAAAAACCCACCAAATAATTTTAATATATAACTTCTTTTACAAATTTTATTATTTTACATTACCTTGCATAATTTTCTTTCCTATACGTGATTGCCTTCGTTTCAAATAATAAGAGCAAACTACATATGCTATAGTTTGTAGTAATACAGATACTACTACAGTATTATTATTTTTTTTTAAACTAAATAATTCCTTAATTGTGATAATAAACAAGAAATCGACTGAACTCTAGAATAACGCACGAGCGCACAGTCTCTTAAGCGATGAGATAAAAACAAATTTCTTCCAAAATACAGATAAATTGACAAATAAGATTTGATACCCGCTAACTGGGGCGTGAAATTTAAATCAACGACAACAAACAATTCCGTGGCCGTAATAGAAACGAATGCCAAACTTCAGAACTCTATTAAAGCGGCATCTAAAGTTCCCATTCGAGGCCGCGCAGCCGTGCCCCACGCAGTAATGTATATTTTATTCGTTTCTCCAACACTCGGGATATCTTCGATTGGTATCCCATCCGGTGAAACACAAAGCAAAAATAAGCAACGCCGATTGTGTGTGTACCTGTCACTCTAACCTTGTTCTTGTTTCTAAAATTTGTATAAAATATTCCGAAGTGGACGCGTCTATAGCGAATAATAAAACTAAATCGAATTGAATAAAATAAAATTGCCAAAAGAGAACGTGCTCGAATTTCAATTAGAATTTACAACAGGGTTGTTGTATTTCAAATTAAATTGTACGATATGAACAAAACAGTGTAATTCGAATAAGAAACATTTAAATACATACCTATTTAAATAGTACAATTACTGAAGCCACTAAAATCGCTTAATGAAAGATGAAAATAATTTGTACAATTAACAATCAGGGTGTTAAACTATCCTACACATCCTGAGCAGTAGCAGTTACCTCCTATACGACTTGACTGACAGGATAAAAAAAAATCACATAGTTTAAATAGCGAAGCAAAATAAAGTACGTAAAATCCTATCGTATTTACAATACTTCAATGTCATTCCCCTATTAAATGACGCTTTCGAAACTATTGGATTTACAGAGAATTCGTCTTTCATTCCTTACATGTCTAAACACACCAAGATTCGTCATAGAGAGTCCGACGTGTACGTGTCAGTCATTCCATTAATGTCTCGATTTCCTAAAACAACGCGAGTTGAGGCCTTTTAGAAAATATTTGACGCTTTGGCAACACAAATGGTTTTATCACATAGTTTTGTTTCATGTTTTTTTTATACATAAAAACCGTGAGAACATAATAATTATAGAAAATCAGGTGCATTCTCATATTTAGAACATGAATGTGTTTATTTTTTCTCCATCGTATGTTGGTAAAACGACTGCACAACATTGTAGGTAACTATTTAGAATACCAACAATTAGTGAACAACGATGACCGCTGGGAGGCAAATTCCAACGGCAGCGGTGTCGCTGTCATGTCGCCTGCTAAAATTATTCTTCACACTTCGTTTGTAGGACTAATATTATAAGAACGAGGATCATATCCTTTGATGAGTAAGGGACCAGATCAGTTATTAGCGTCCATCACATGATATATTATGTTTAACCTTACTTATAGGTGCAATTTTGCAGCTGTAAAAATTAGCAAATGATGTAAACAAAAGAGGTTTTACTGGAGAGTGTCGTAGCGGGCGGTGGTCGGCGTTCCCCGTCACAATAGCACAATTAAAATGCCAACAAGTCCGGTTGCCAGTCCAATTATAGTGGACACCGATTCCGAAGAGTAATTGGAATTGAAGCTATATGGAAGCCGGTTGTTTATACAGGTACAGTTGACTACCACTACGGAAAATATACTTTTACTGCGATCTCAGAAAAAGCAAAAGCAAACTCATATATCTCAATTCATGCATATATTGTGTAATATCTTTTTATCCTTAGAAGTCATCCGTTTATTCTATATCAATAAACAAATCAGTAAAATATGATAAATAAATTTGAGTAATGTTTTTCAGGCGAAAGATGCAGGGAGATATGTCATAAATTATGTATGTATATCTCTGATTAATGTTTTTAAGAATTAAACAAAAATAATACATAGACATAGACCTCATATAGACGTAGGTAAGTACTGTTTAGTTATTATAAAAGATCTTTTGTCTTTATCTATATAGAAAATTGTACTGTAATAGTTTGTTTCCGACGAGGACCGTCGGAAATTCAAGCGACTCAAAGGACATGTACGCTTTTGCCAGTCGGTGGAGAAGAAAACAATGTTAAACTGTAAACAAACTACCTGCAGCGTTTTAGAAACAGGCTTTAGACTTTGAAAATATGTATTATATACTTATTTTTAATGGTTTAAGAATTAAGTATTATAGTTTTAATTTTTTTTATTATTTATCATTATGCAAGAATTGCGTGACTATTGAATATACATTTTGAATTGATATACTTAGTGAGTATATCAAATTAGTTTTTCATGTTATCAAGAACAAACAAAATCTAAATTTAAGATAATTGAACTAAAGAAAATATGTAACAAAAAACGAAAAAGGTAGTACGTAATAAAATCAATTATCAGTCAACAAGCACAGAAAGCGGATTCCACGTTAACTGGCAGAATTCGATTTGCTCAAACTTTTCGTAGAGTAGCCAGACAACAAAGTGGACTATATACTTCGAATCTGTGCATTTCAAAAGGTCAAAACTTTACTTCTGTGAAAGCAAAGAATGTACTTTCTTAGTGAACAAATTCAATTCAGTTTTATGAACGAATCCTATTTTTTAAAATTAAACATATACAAATGGAAAACATAATTTATTATATATCATCATCATACGATAATAATATATGCTCGTTATCAATTAAATTACTTTAAATAATGTAAGTATACCAACTAACGTATTACGTAGTTCCCGAGGGCCATGGCGACCGGTTCCTGTGGACATTAAATCCAACTGAATGTAAACTTTATCTGCTGTTCCGTTTCATTTCAATTTATATAGTTGATCATTTGGTTTTTTGGGGCATATAAACGGTTTAAACAAACGGTGGAGCAAAATAATTATATCTTTATAGCTGCCGCAGCACGCCGTTATGACTTGGCCTTTTTTTTTATAGAGGTGAAAATCCTGCATTGGATACACCTCACGCTGTCGGGGGACCCCCTCTGCCGCTCATCGCGAACATGTGGACCAGGATGCGGGTGCACGACTAGCATTCTTCCACTATCCTGGTCACGCGCTTGGTTTGCCCGCAAGATGGTAATACGGGACTCTCCTCTCGGGATGAGAGATATCTCTCCCAGGCTTCTGTGTCGAAGCAGCGGCTGAGACCGTGCTTCCACGTCTCGGGCCTTCTTTTCACGGCGACGGACGCCCCGCATCCGCCGTCAGAATGCATATTAAGGAGGCATTAAGTGGAAATGGCCACCTTCGACGCCCTGTTCCCTTACGGCGTACCACAGGAGCCTCAGGGTTCATCTCTCGCTCTCTTTCGGCATCCTCCTTCTGCCGGAAGACGTTATGACTTGGTCTTACCTTACCATAAGCTAACCTTACCAAACCGAACAAAGAAATACTATGCACTAATGTATTATAAAGTTAAATGGATTAAAACCGAAATCATCTTGAAAAAAAAACGCATTATTAATTAGTGACATTCATATAGGTACGATTATACGATAAGCTCGGACATTTTTTAAATTATTTTGTACAATAACATCCACGGATAACAGTAATACATTGTAACGTGCACTGTACTTCAGACATCTGTGCAATCTAGACATACAAAAAGTAATACATAGGTACATCGCGTGATCAAATACGTACAAATATAAAGTACAATTTATTGGTTGAGACAACTGAATAAATAAATACCTAAATAAATCTGACACAACGGACACAAGGTACACAAACTGTCGGATTAAAATGGAATTTTGAAAAAAATACGAGACATCCGCTGCATTGTGGGCGTTACTTTAAATGTATTTGCGCATTGTTGGCAATTCTCGCAGGCAAACGGTGCGTAACATAAATATCGGACGCAGTGGGCACGCTCCCGAATGCAATCGGACAGTAAATAAATCGGTGTGCATCTTTTCAAGCGACCGGTGTCCGAGAGAGCCCCCGGCGGCACCCTGCAGTAAATTGCTTCGAAAAAGAACAACCCAATATGGCAGTCATATCGAACTCCGCTAAGTTACATTCGTGCGCAATACATAAGCTAAGTGAGTTAACATGTTTTGAAATTTAAAAAAAAAAGAGAAATTACCATGTAATTAGCAAACAAACAGTAAGGTTCGACAGATGATGCTCAACTCATTAATCAAGCTTAAAGAGGTCACGAACGCTTTCATACAATAACTGGGAGCTGCGTAGACACGTAGACGCCGGCCGATCGCTCAGCCGTCCTACTATTTTATCTCTGTACGGTCTAATTCCTACGGAAATATAACTTTCCTACTTTAATGCTAAAAGTGAGGAACTTTGCTCAAATAATTACTGTGTAGGCCAAATGATATAAATCTAAAAGTCGCAGCAAATATTTAACCGTGCGAACGCGCTTTCTTCTTAGTACAGTTTGTATGAGTGTCAAGACTTTCTTCATTCCGATATACACGTATTCATTTGTGAATCATGCAATTTCGATTGTATGGTTCACAAATGTATATATGTATGAATAGCTTAGAATAGTTAGCTAGGTCAGACGCGACTTTTTCCTGGTACCAGCCCAAGCCGAGGTGTGCGTGCACCCTTGTGTATGTTACCTAAAACCCAAATCGGTTGAGTGCCTTAAGCGCCAACCTTAGTAGTCCGGTGAAGCTGTGAAGACCCTGCCAGGTCAATAGCGTAGTCAGTTCGAGAAAAAAAAAAGTCAAGACTGTTCTAAAAAGGTATACTGAAATTTATATCCATTACAAAGATACTCGGTTAAACTACCAATAGTTATTGACTCAACAAAGTTATCCATAAGATAAACTGTGAAATGGCTCGTTGAGTTTTACTGACATTTATCGTATGATTGTGAGTTCAGAAACGCAAGTTTGACAAGTTATCGAATCGATAACGCTATTCAAAGATAAACTACAATTAAAGTACCTCAGAAAGCAGGCATTAGTCATGTTATACTTCTGAGTTATAAATAAGTTAATTTGCTTCTACATTTTGGCCTGGATACGATTAGTTTCTACCACGTCTACCTACAAAAATCTTTTGATTTAGTATGTTTGCTGTATATCGAAAAAAGCGAAATATTACTAACTGAAACAATAGAAACATTATGGTCGTAACCGTAGACACTGTTATTCTGCATTATCAGATACTGTCTTAGTCAAATAGGTATTGCACTATCAAATCATAAATAATTGTACGTACGTGTTCATTCGTAACGTATGTATCGCTCGATACAAGTTACCCAGAAGTTCGTTAATCTGGCGATATTATACACAAAGGAAACTGCGGTCAACCTGAAAATTAAGTTGGCGCGCTCTATTGCCTTTGAATTAAACCACAGCTATATTTGAACCGATATATTGTAATGAAGTATTTCAAGTGTACAGATTATAATACATTATTATAGATCATAAACATTTCAATTTGTATATGATGACAAAATATCTTGCAAAGTTCATAGTTGACATTATAATTTACTCAATTACCATTCTGTACCTACATATTATTTTATTGTAACTTACTATACCTCTTATTAAAGTACTAGTTTCTGCTCACGGTTTCGCCCGCGTTTATGTAGATTTAATGTATTATATAGAAATATGTTTTTTTTTAAATTAAACAAACAGACACTAGATATAAGTCTAATTGCTCTGTGGGTTCCTTTTTAATTACTGCGCTTTATAATATCCATAGGTAGGCATACATGGCCCGATCGGCAGAGCACTTATGCCCGGTTTCTGTGGTACTTTAATTGTAGTTTATCTATTCAATAGCGTTATCGGTTCTCTTACTCTTATTACATCTTCCTAAATTACGATAAGTGACTCTTCTGTCTGTTAGTTTTTTTTTTCGAACTGACTACGCTATTGACCAAGCTAGGGCTTAACAGCTTCACCGGACTACTAAGGCGAGCGCTTAAGGCACTCAGCCGATTTTATTTTGACAACTAGCTCAAGGGTGCGCGTCACACCTCGGCTTTGGCTGTTGCCTGATATATGCAATTCGCGACCTATGTGAATTAACCAAAGCTAAGCTAACTATTCATACATATATGAGTTGTTGAAACATATATGTGTACCAAGCATACATAACTCAATAACTCTTATATATATTTTGTATCGGATAATATTCTGAACTATTTCAGTTTGATTAGGGAAAAAAGATAAAACCCTTCCACTTGCATGTGTAAGCGTGTATGCGTGCACGTGTGTGGAGAGGATATGTGTAATGTTGTCGCAGTGATGTAAAATTTTGTGTCACTGTATCGCGCGAGCAGCGTACTCAAGGGCTCCACGCCAAGGGAACGGCCCTAGGCTTGAGCTGCTGCCGAGAGGGGCCTAGTCTGGTGCGCGGGAGTGAAATTTACCCCCAGAGCACGACGGCGTGATCTGTGGTTACGCGGGCTTGGGCGTGAGCACACTCGGTTTAGAGAGACAGGGTGGTACTGATCGTTCACTGCCGTTATTTCATCGGGAGGGTCGGTAAAAATATGTCGCGGACGTCTTTTACAACGCGCAGCGTTTGGTACGGATTCGTATTTTGCAGCGGATACCACTAACGGACTGGGATGATTCGCGGCTTTTTCAAAATAACTAATCGTAAGGGATTTTACGTACGCCCAAATAGAAGGCATCTCTAGATCCCTATGTAGATCAACTCTCCGGACGTACCAAGGGGAACCGGTCACTTTACGTAAAACGCGGTTTTGTAGAACCTGCAACTTATGTAACTTATTTTTCGACATATGCGCCAAAACGGGACTGCTATATGTCATCATGGGACGGATACACGTCTTATAAAAAGTGAGCTTGTGTCTGAGGGACATCTTACTCCTATGACAAAGCAGCGGATGGAGGCGACCCAAGACCATAGCGGCTTTCTTTCGCACTCTATCTATATGTGACTCGAAATTTAAATGTTTATCTAATGTAACACCGAGATATTTGACCTCGTCGGCCCAAGGTATATCTGTCTGTTAGTATTTTAGTATCAGGTATTGATTATGTCATTTGTTTTAAATAAACATTCTTACTACAGACTCTAACAACTTACCATAAGAATTTTAGTATTCTTCGAGAGTAGTACTTTTTTCTGGATAAAAAGTACTTTTCTGTACTTATAAGAATATAAAATTGCATGATGTTCGGTTCAATAGTTCAGCAAGCAAACTCACATTCGTATTTATAATAACATCTTAATGTTATTAATAATAATTTATTGGTACAACTTAGCGAACAAAATTCGACTTTCGCATCTTACCAATTCAATGAGGTCGATTCGGTGATAATAATATTTGGGACCGAAAACACAAATTGCTCGGACGCGGCCGTGATACAAATGAAAATTGCCGCCTTGTGAACCTTGAACGATAAATGTTGATCTATTATAATGATAAGTTTATTATAATATCCGAATTCTTCCCAACAACTTATTATACCTATACTCATTCAACACGAATGAGTTATACGCGAGTTACATCAAGCATACATCATAGCAGTCGCTCAAAAGTTTTGCTTTAAATGAAAATATCAAACTGAATAACAAATATAGTCTAACGTACGTATAGCAACGAGTTACAAAAAATTAAACCCTTCTTCACAAAAATTCAGTAATACCACGGTGGTTGCAATTGTCTATAGGCGACAGTACCCTTTTCCATCGGATGGCCATCCGCCAGAATTGCCCTTTAGCATAAAAAAACAGGTATGCCAGTCTCATGATGATCGGTGAAATGGCGTCAGAATTTATTAGTCCCACTATCATGTAATATGTATACATGGATTATATTTAATATAAAACATATTATAGTCAATATTAAATAAAAAAATACTATAGTAAGTGTTGAAGTGAACTTCTATGTAACTCAAAGCAGTGCCTCCATTCGTGTTCATATACTGCGTCCGTTCAAAAGTCAATCATTATAATATAGAAATCATTGGCCTCTTTTTGAAGTTATACTTCTTTTGGCGCGTTACGGAAAAATGATGAGAGTAAATTTTTACGATGCGCGCGCACACCGTCACGAAAAACCGGCACCCTGAAGTTATTACGATGCACGCGCACACCGTCACGAAAAACCGGCACCCTGAAGTTATTACGATGCACGCGCACCCGTCACGAAAAACCGGCACCCTGAAGTTATTACGATGCACGCGCACACCGTCACGAAAAACCGGCACCTTCAAGTTATTACGATGCGCGCGCACACCGTTACAAAAAAACCGACACTCTGAAGTTATTACGATGCGCGCGCACACCGTCCCGAAAAACCGACACCCTGAAGTTAGCTATAGTCAACATTTTGTTTCTTTGTATGTGTTGCTTGTATTTCTTTGTATTAAACTTTCAATGTATTAAATACCTTTTCTCTATTGTTAGTGTCGTTTTTTCTACAAACGTAGAATAAGGCGAAAGAGAAAAATTTTGATAAGATTTTTACCTTGTTACGCCAAAAAAGTATAACTTTTAACGCGTGTAGTATACACACACTTTTTTTTACTTTAATCCATCTTCAGGTTAAAAATTAGTCGCCAATCATTTCTGGCATCCACCGTTTTAGGTTACATCGTGTATTAAACGTTAAACTTAAAAAGTATAACAAATTAGACATTACTGAATATATATTACATCCATAATATGCACACAATTATGAATGTTTTATATTTTGTACGCAGATAGTTACCACAGATTTCAAGAAATGTAGGGTCCAATAAATCCCACATTAAAAAACTCTCCATACTGTGTAGCAATCATCTAATAATAATCAACGTCGAAGAAAAGCGGCCACTGTCGCTATGATAAGCAAGTAGATATTGTGTTCACACCAGCCTATAAATAAATATATCATAGCTAAGACCATTAATTTCTTAAAATTGACATCATAAAACCAGAAGTTATGACTATTAAATGCTTATCAGCTTTTTTTGTAGTAAATTAGCTACAACACGATTACAAAATTTAATATTTTCTACGCAGTATAGGTATTTATTCAACATATGTTATAAATTAGTAATACCATCAAATGTTTAAAAAGGTTTGTGATCGCAAAAGTAAAATTTATTATACACATTAGCATAACTATGTAATTATCCTTCATTTCTATTAACATAAATACTACTAATACGCGATTTCACATAAAATTTGTCGGTTACCGCGATAGAATTCTTTTATATAACAAAAGTGAAGCGTAATTTACATATTCATATATTAGTAGTTCTTGCGTTAAATATACTTATAAGACTCGCATTGAACGAAACAGTCAGATACGCGTTGGAATAATCTTAACACAAAACTAACTTGTGCATAATCAATCGCTGTTCATACTTGTGAGGCACTCGTAAATTCACAAGTCGCGATGACGGCGCGCGGCCCGGGGCGCATCGTGACCCGTCTCCGAGTGCCTCGCTTGCCCATTATTTAACATTTTTATTGCACTGTAAAAACGCGTGAATTCTTAAGAGAGCGCACGCCCCCGTCGCACGTGGATCCACGAGTCGATACGCGGCTCCGCGCCGTGAACTGCGTGCGCAATGTGCATGGACTTGTTACCTGACCTCAAATATCATATAAACAATAATTTAACTTATTAAAATTAAATTAACAGCAATATATGGCTGGTTGATTTTAGTAAAATTCCATTGGTTTTATTCTATATCTTTCTTTTTTTAAGAAATACACGAAAAAATTAAAATAGTAATCTTTTCCATTGTTAATAAATAAAAGAGTGTTATGTGAGCGCATCACTTCAACACGGCTGCACATATTTAGTTAATTTATTGTTGTGTTTGCAATTGTCAGAACGAGGTTAATGAGGTGAACGAGATAGGTGGTAAACGCACAGATGGGTAACTTGATGTTAAGTGATCACCACCGTCCATAGACACTAGCAACATCATGGGAGTCGCAAATGCGTTACCAGTCTGTGTTTGGACGAAAGGGGAGGGAGGGGCGAGAGGAGAAAGGGAGGTGGGCCTCCGGCGCTCTCACGGACCGAACAAAACGCAATAATGCAAGCACTGTTACTTTACGTCGGTGTTTCTGTGAGAGGGTGGTAGTAGCGCGAGCCGACCTCTCCATGGTGATACCAGTAATACAAAACACCTACCCAAACCACGACACCACCTACCAAAACCAAATCCAAACATCACATAAAAAACCACCAAAAAAATTATACGGTAAAATGAAAATACTTCTACTGGACATATCACCAGTCTTTACATAACTATAGATATAAATAAAATGATAAGGATCTGCCGTTGTGCGCACATCACTCAATAACTATTGGATATCATATTATATTAATACTTAGCCACTTAGTCTTTATCTAAAAAAATATTAGGATTGCTCCATTTAAATTAAAGTTTGAAGAACAAAAATTTTTGCAAGCATTAATCATTTAAGGTTGTGTGTTTCTTTGCGTGTCTTGTGTCATGTTTTGTGTGAAGTAGACGTTAGGTGCTTGTGTTACTTCATCTGTATATAAAATATGTTTTTAACATAAAAAACGACGCAAACAAAGTCACCGGTATTAATTAGTTTATAATACAATATGTTCTTAATTCGTAATTATATAAATATGTCACTATTTAACTAACAAATTGCACGAATGGTACGCTTCCGTTAAACGATTTCGCCTGGTACTGAATTCGTTTAGAGTTTCATTTTCACAACAAAGCTTTTAACTGTCACAATTCATTACAGTGTACATTTACACTTAGTGGCTTTGTATTTTAATTTGTGTTTAATTTAAAATGTATCTCTGTCGGCAATAAAAGCGAAAATTACGAACACACGTCTTGAGTTTAAATGTCGTGTCGTGCGGTGTCTCTGACAAAACGTAATATATAAAATATATTAGATTTTCAAAGCAACACCTGGATTTTAAGAATACTATTAGACGTTTAATAATGAATACATCGAAACTGAAATAATAATGACTTTCGTGATGTGACTATTTTGTTGAAGAAAATTCATAGAACTGTATTGCTTTCCATCCCAGGAATCCACACGGGGAATGATAATATTTTGCTATTACAGGTTAAAAGTACAATAAACATTATAACTACTTTAGAATGTGTAAACTAAAAAGTGTACTTAGTAAAAAATTGAGTAACATAAAAGCCATCAAAACTGTACTGGAAGTACTTAAAAAAGTTTTTCTTTAGGAAAGTGTAATAATCTTCTAATACAATAATCTCTTAATTTATAAGAAAAAAAAAGAACTAACAGTATAAAAAAAAACGAATGAAGTTATAAAAACCTAACCCTCGCAACTCACACGAAAATCTGTGCCTACGGATAAAAGTTTTCTCTCCGAGCTTGAAGAGGCCAAACGGCAAGACCTTTCCCGGATCGTCAATACGTCTCAGAATGGCGAATAGAGGGCGTAACGATAGTTTGAATAGGGAACGCTGCTTGTTTACAATAGCTGCGGGTAGTTCGTGAGCCGCTCTCCATTTAGATGGGAAGCGCGTCGATACAGCTTACGGCTTCGGCAGTCATGTGTACTACCATGTTCATATGATCTACCCAGTCGCTTGTGCGATAAGCTCGAACCGACTATTTAGGGTCGTTTGAATGAACGCGAAGAGTTCTTATAATGCTGGCCGCTTCGATGCCGACGCCTCTGTTATGGAACTTTATGGAACGAAGTGCGTTTTATACGGTCTTTGATGTTTCGGTTTCGCGCTCTTACCGTGTAGTGGCTCCCGAGGGGCGGCAATAACAACATTGAGGTAAGTGCTCGCGGTCGTAACGCTGCCCTAACGGTGCACACATGTAAATGTGCCTTTGGATAACTCTAATGAAATTTTATAATTATTTCATACGACATATTCAATACTGTAACGTTTATAGGTCATCAGGTTTTTCAGTATTCGGCTTTTTCTGATGTCGGGAATCTATAGAAATATAAAAGTCATTTACCGAATGTATGTAAGTGCATAACTACAGAACGGCTGCACTTATTTGGTTACTTCTTTTCTCATTGTATTTCTACAAAAAAAATGCGAACTCTTACGGAAGAATGAAAAATTTTCGGATAAAAAATGTCCATATAAAAATCAGTGTATGAGACAGACAACTGTAAGGAGATCTTCGAATATATTGACAGAATACGGATTGACATTTAGTTGCCGTTTGATTACAAAATAATAAATAAGGGATGATTGCATCTCATTTTCTTTGTTAGTACACTCATGCAAAGCCGGAGCGAGCAGTTAATTCGATATAAAGTTATAGCCTAATTAAATACCATCATGTAAATCCTAAATAAACAAATAGGAAAATATATTTTCACACATGGTCATTTACTTAAAAAATAAACATAGCTCGTATTATGGTAACTAAATAACCATATATTATATCATACTTACATTAAGCACCCGATATTACGCTTATCACATTACCGTCAGTGATGTGCGACGAACGAACTGGTAACCTTTTTTTTTTTTCGACCTGTCTTTGCTATTGACCAAGCAAGGTCTTAACAGCTTCACCGGACTACTGAACTGGCAACCTCTCTGTCCAAAAGTGCCCTACTTTATCATATCACTTCGCCACGAGACCTTATTGAAATTAAAAATTTAACTTATTCTGTTGGTTTCATTATTTCTTGAATAACAAAATAAATTAAAGAATGTATTTCTCATAATTCAATATTTATCACATCATTCCGTAAAAGTTTCAATGCTTAAATTCGGTTTAAAATGAAAACGATATTCTGATTTTTTTTTTAATTTGAATTGAATTATTATAATAATCACTCAAAACTGCTAGACATTTATGGGTATTTTACCAGAGTTACGCTTTAACGAAACGGTACTTAGTAACAAAAATTACTTCAAACGCATATATTTTACTATTAAACGCGACATGATGACAACATTGCTTGCATTTCTCATAATATCCAGGCTTAAGTCTTACTTTGACGGCTTTTCTATAGTATTATTAAACATTTTACAACGTCATTAATAAATATTAGGGCCGACTTCAAACAAATATATCCACATAAACTTATCGAATTCTTAAAATGTTTCAATGAAACTAATCTCTTGTTTAACGGTTTCATTAAACCGCGCCAAAACCCTATACAGTCGAAAACCGCGTAATAAATCTTATCGAATATAAACCGAGCCGCTATTACTTTTAATGACAAAATTTCTTTTAATCTGCGCGAATGAGAAATGTCTTACAAATCAGTATTAAGTAAATCTCACGAAATTACCTATAAAAGAGTGTCGAGATGTAATCTCGTTAAAGACCTGTGCGGGTAGTTTGGAAACAAATGAACGTCAGGGGTTAGCGCGACGGGTGACGGGGCGGAGGAAGATTTCGTGACGCCGCGCGAGTGACGTGGCGGTTGTACCTAATTAAATGGGATATTCTCGTTTCGTTCGCAACAATTTTATGCTAAAATTTAAAAGAACTTGTCTAGTAAAACGTAGGAACCTATATTTAAAATTAATTACGTGACGTACGTGATGACTACCTGATTACTGAGACTGCGTTCTACTGAAAATGATTATCTATTCTTACATGGGAATTGTCTATTTTATCTAGCTATATGCTTTTTTTTAAATGTAATCACATGTTTACATTGTAGATAATTACTACTTAAACCAGCTGTAGTCCTTAAGAGAAATGCGGCCGAGTTGTCACTAATTCTAACACGCTTATACCGCTTATCCTGTCTCTGGTGTTTAGCCCTAAGTTTGGAAGGAGACCAATGTGCAACCGGTCCTCAAAACGGGGACTTTTCAAACCCTAACAACGATCGCCCAAATACCGTAACACCGTAAGGTTTAGCAACAAGGTCTTGAGTGAAACTTGAGCGTGACAGCCTAGGTTTTTTAGGAATGAATATTCCGCTGCATCTCATTGGGATCGTTACCTCCGCAACATCTAAGAGATTGAACACCCTGACTAGAGTGCGTTGACTTTTCACACCCGGCCTCTACCTTCTATATAAGGTACAAGCTCGACCGTTTTTCGTCTGTATCATGGCTAGTGTTCTGAAGAGTTCATTAATCTCATACCATCCTCTCTTTCCCAATACAGAACTACGCTGGCGGGTAGATTTCTCCACAGATACACGAAAGAAGTTCGAAAAGTTTTATCTTAAAATAAAATAAAAATTTCGAAAAGTGAAGATTGGATTCGCCTCCCGACTAGTAAGTCCCCTTACTCTTACGATATCGGGTCCTTCATACAAGGCAGTAAGAGGCATTTTTGCCGGTAGGCATAATGAAGAAGACTGTCATTGGTATTAAACACCGAAACTAGCCGTTGTTTCTGGACTATAAAGTACTTTACATCAGGTATTGTGCAGAACTAGTATTAAAAAATAGTTAACTTCAGCAAATTATTTACCTAGGAACCACCTGGAACCTTCTTATGCCTTAATTATAATATAAAACTTGATAACAATAGCCTTCATTTCCTACAAATAATGGAATGCTTAGAATCAAAATGGTAATTTCAGAAATTACTACATCCTACCAGGTTTTATAATATATATTTGCTTAAAATCCACTACAAAGGGTAAACTATAAATATAGTATTAAGGTCATCGAGGGGCTGTCAGATGAGAGAGGGTGGAACACAACACGGCCACGCCGCCTCATAAATCTAAACAGTCTGAGACCTCGTCTGTCTGTGTAGATAATAGTCCCACTGTAGAAAAGTACAGCCAACCGCAAGAAGGGTATCTTAAATACCGAATAATTAAACCGAATGAAAATAATAGAAGACTTGAGTGGACGAAGGTGATATGCGACGTTTGTTTAATTTTTCATTTTATGACCTATATGAAATTGGTTTTTTTTTCTCGAACTGACTACGCTATGGACCTAGCAAGGTCTTAACAGCTTCACCGGACTACATGAAATTGTTATGTCCATATACGTATTCGGTTCTTACAGTGTTAGTACAGATAGGCTTAGAAATGAAAATAACAAAATTACGCAAACTAAATCTATACTAATATTATAAAGCTGAAGAGTTTGTTTATTTGTTTGGTTGAACGCGCTAATCACAGAAAGTACAGGTTCGATTTGAAAAATTATTTCAGTTCTAGATAGTTCATTTATCAAGAAGGGATGATGTTATCGCTATATAACATCACTCTAAAATACCAATAGGAGCGGAGCACCGATGAAGAATGTTCCAAAATTGTGTTCTTTTTCCTTTTGAGAACATTTCCTGCATGTTAACGTTAGTCCAAAGTAACTATTCCATGCGAACGAAGTCGCGGGAACAGCTAATATATAATATAATCAACGACGTAACCAAAATTTGGAGTGCAATGACACATTTGTGACATGTCACCTTCATTCACTCATGTCTTCAATTATTCTTATACAAATTATTTAAGACCCTTCATACTTATTGCCCTTTACTCAATTCAAAGAGACCCAGCATGTTTTAAGAGAGTCAAATTCTATATCTCAAATATTTATCGTAAGGTTATCAGTGCATGTATAACCCAAAGTCCGAATATCTTTCCAGCCATAGGTAACGTTTTACAGTAAAATATAATAAAAAAAATCAAAATGTAATTAATTTCTCCCTCGTAGTTAATAAAAATCATTAATATAATCGAAGTAATGTATTTATATATTTTTATAATTTACATTACACAATTCTACTTACTAACTAACGGCTTTGTAAATTTCCACCGGGTGAAAATTATTATAGTCGATAAAAACGTGAGCGGAAACACTAGTAGATGCTTTAACTGCAGATTTCTTGGAAACAAAAACGATTAAAATTCTAAATGTTGATACTATTAAGATTAGCAGAAATAATAAGATTTTTACACTAGTGTAATTGAATTATGAATAAAAATCAGAACACATATAAGCGGATAGGCTTATTTATTTATATGTTCTGTCAACTAGGCACGAGGATACTTTTGATTTTATAGTGCTTTCTCCCGTTAACTATGAAATTGGAACACTTGCAATAAAACAGGTTCTTGTTGGGAAAAACGTTATAGAGTTTTACCATTTGTAGTAGTTACACCAGTGTTTAGTGAATCTTGTAAAACATGCAACATTATCTTGGGAATTGACTTAATCTTCACAATATTATATACTTTTAATTGTTATAAATAAAAAAATAATTATTCTAAAGTTAACAACTCTGACTTACAAAAAATCACTTGCCTTGATTGTGTCAAGTGATTTGTTTAACTAATATTTTAATTGTTGTTAGGCGAGTCACAGCGTATTATTAATTAAATTGTTAAACTATCCACTCAACTTAGTATTGTGGAACCTGTGATCAAAGTGCAAATTCCTGCAACGCATATGATATCGCCTATCAAAAACAAATACAAGATTTGATTATTATCATAGATTAGTACAATAGTCACAGGCTTATCGCTGCAGGGAATATATGTATAGTGATACCTACATTGAATAACTACATAAAGAATAAATTTAAAATTTTACGCAATTTCACTTTTACCCAGCAACATGTAAATTGGTATTATTATTTACAACCCTAAAATTACGAATATTAACTCGGTAAGATAATAAGTGCACCTTTCAATTATTGCAATAATAGCAAATTACTGGAATAGCCGAAGTTCAGATCGAAGGATTGTGCTCGGCGAGTGTTTACGAGGTACAGTGCTGTGCGGCGCGGTGCAGATTTATAGAGCGGAGTGTCACCTGTCAGCCGCAACACTGTGGCCGCACTATAAACGACGGTAAACTAAACGATGTGTACGAATCCGATACGTATTGCTAGCGGGGCACGTTTTACAATGACACGTGTCGGTTAGATTCGGGGTGCAGGGTTATCATTTAAAAGCTATACTTTTCAATATGGCCTTTATTGAATCGTGTATTGATTACTGATCCACTAAAAAGCATTAGCTTAACACAGACCTCACAAGACTATAGAGTTTTTGAATTAAATACGATTTTATTTGTTAATTTAGAGAACTTCTACTCGTTAATACCACAACCATTACATATATGGTAGGAAACCCATTATATTGACATCCGGTAGAATTTGTGGTCCCGTATTACTAAATTAGCCAGTACCTATACATATCTAATAATTAAAAAACATACAACGCTGAATTTACAGAACCTTCAAAACAACAGCATTGATTTATAAATAACTAGACGAGCCATGCAACTTCACCTGCATCAAATCGGTTATTACTGGATTCAATTGTATTTTTAAACGCGAAAAATTTTCATAAATCTAAAATCTCGTTTACAGCGACGCCTACCGTTTCCAATTGTGTATCCAAACTATCCAGGAACTCACTCAAACTTATACCCCGTTGGTATGTGAGAAATATTTTAAAATAAGCCTAGAACCCGTTCGCAGCCTCACCTACCGGGTCCAATTAAGATAAAAACTAACTTACGTAATAATAGGTCTTTTAAATTGCCGTTCTGTAGTACTGGCCATTTCAAGTCAAAATAATTTTTGTTTGGCTAAGAATTCTAATTTCAAATTAAGTTTATTTTAATTTTTTTTCCAAAAATAGTCATTTGTTTATTGATTAGTGTTACATTTTCATCGCATTTCAATATTTTTTGTCATCATGGATACGTTAAAAATTCGAGTAATTATGGAATATAAGTACTGTCGTGGTAGCAACGTGGCCCAAGCGGCACGCAACATCAACGACGTTAATTAAAGGCGAATTAAAGGCGATTGTGGAAGCTGATGATACACAATCTACGGCTGAATTAGCAGCACCTTTCGACGTTAGCGTCAAAACAATATTGGTCCATTTGCGTCAATTTGGCAAGGTAAAAAAGCTTGACAAATGGGTGCCCCACGAACTCAATGATCGTCAGTGCGAAGTACGCGTCGAGACATGCCTTGCACTGCTCAACAGACATACAAATGAAGGAATTTTGCACCGCATTTTTACCTGCGATGAAAAATGGAGTCTGTTTGATAACCGCAAGCGCTCAGCAAGTTGGTTGGATCCTGATTCAGCACCTAAACAATGCCCTAAACGAAAACTTACCCCTAGAAAAGTGATGGTCACTGTTTGGGGGCCTAGCGCCGGTGTGGTTCATCACAGCTTCTTACCAAACGGGGTGAGCATTACTGCAGATGTGTACTGTGAAGAACTGAACACATTGATGGAGAAGCTGGCACACCTCCAACCAGCATTGGTCAATCGCTCGTCTCCGCTGCTCCTGCACAACAAAGCGCGACCTCATACTGCACAGTAGACGGTAGTAGTGCACAGTAGAACTGCACCAGACCTTGCGCCTACAGACTATTACTTTTTCCAGAATTTGGATAACTCCTTGGCCGGAAAAAATTCAATACCCGAGAGGCAGTAGAAAATGCCTTTGAAGAATTTGTTGCCTCCCGTCCAGCTGATTTCTTTAAGAAGGGCATCAATTAACTGGCAAAGATGCATTGATTGCACGGGTGAATACTTCGATTAATACAAATAAAAGATACATGAAAAAAATTCGTTTAAATTTTTTCATACAAAACGGCAAGGTAATAGGTAAAGATAATAGGTAGCTAATATATTGGCGATAAATAATTTTATGCCGATTTCAATTACATTTCTTGTGATTAACTATTGAAAATATATATTTGCCAAAATAAACATTGTCTATAACACTAATAATAATATACCTTTTTGACATAGAAAAAAATTCAAAATCGGATCAGTAGTATCAGGGATTTCCCGAACACAAAACGATAAAAATATGAAATATAGCTTTAATGTTTAGCTAATCTGTCTACTAGCACAAAGAAATTTTACTTTCGTCCATTATCCTGGAGAACTCCTTGCGTTTTATGGGAAAAAAAGCAACCTAGATGGAACTTTATAATATTAGTTATCACTGTATCAAGTTTCGTCAAAATTCGTTCAGTACTTTCAGAGTGATACGTGTTCACAGGGCCAGACACTCAATAATTGTAAATAGATTATTTTTGGCTTCTATATTGATAACAAAGTCCACCTCGATGATCATTTTCAAAAAATAATTAATGTATAATATAGATGTAAACCATAAAGAATGTATATTATAAATATGAATTGTAAATTTACGGTGACTGGAAATATGCAAATAATATTAAAATTTTGGGAAAAACAAGGCAGCCAGCCCTGAATGAGTGCGAAGTGGATGGTCGAAGACGGCCGATACAACGGCCGCCGTGACAGCGGTATTTTTCAATGGTGATACAACACCCGGACTAATTTATACCGATAACGGCATCTTGTCTTGTCTTCTCTGTTTTAGACTTATTTGAAGCGTAAACTGGTACATAACACTCATTAATTTGAAATTCTTTAAGTTTTGTATGCCTGCAGCGTTTTTGATGTTTTATAGTTTAATTATATTAATATTATTTTTCTTTAATCAAACAGATGATTGTTAAACAAATTAACTGTGTAGTTAATTTAATAGGGAATGAAATTGGAAATTATTTTACGCGACAAACACGTTCCAGGAACCCAGTGGCGTTTCATTAGTAACGAACGGGCATGTGTGTCAAAACACAGGACATCAAAGGGGATGTCGTCGCATAAAGCGCACAGTTCACGTGCGGAGAATATCGCAACACCAGTAGCTTCGCACGCAGCTTTATGTATGTAAACAAATTTGTCAAGTTTTGATTAGATCAAGAACCCGGGCCGCACGCGACTCACACGAAAGAGAATTTTAGACAGAGGACCACAGAAATCAACTGTTTTTTTTTTGCACGGTAATAAGTTGTGAATGGAGTTTTTGACGGGTTTTTGAAATGTCAAATAGTGTTTTTTTTTATATTTTATTAAAAATCTTGTATTGTTTGACTCTATATTTTTGTAATATTGGTGGTGTTTTATATAATATAGTTTGTTTATTATGCACGAGTGAAAGTGTATGGGAAATAATACCGCGGAGCATGGATCCGGCCCTGCCATAAAAACTCCCTGGAAAGTTTTAACACGACGGCCACCATCTTGTTAGTTCACTGAAATGACCACAAGAAGCTTGTAATATTATTTTTAATATTCGACAAAGGCAGTAATAAGCTCCAAGAAGATAGGTTGCCAAAAAAAAAATTATGAATGCAAACACAGCTTATTATCACAGTATTTGAAAACGTAACACTAATGTGTAAATATATTTTAACTTATATTACAATATATTCCGTATACATTTTTCTAACCAAACGTAAATAGAATAAACGGTTAACTAATTTAATTTAACACACTGTATTTTTTCATATGCACTAATTTTAATCGCAAAAAATTGTTAACTTATTTTTATAAAGTGATATTATTATTAATATGCAATTCATATTATTATCATCACAGTATATTTTTGTAAATATTATAATATTGGAAGTTGCTGACTGGAATTTATCAGTTTTACAGCAAATAATGAAGGTTTAATAACAAAAACTTTCTAACAATAACATTGATCACCTTAAAGTCTACGATAATAGCATGGTCGTTATTAGAATTTACACAATACTCAAACAGTTCTAGCATATTAAAAATCTAACTTAAATAATGGAACGTCAACAAATAACACAGATGTAGCCAATCAAAATTCCGGAGTGTGGCGGATGTTAAGATTGGGTACATTAAACTTTATAGAGAGTACGGGCGTCGCACCGCCAAATCGGACTGCCGGTTAGTTTGTTCTTTGCCAACTTTTTCCTGTCCGGCCGTTGAGAGCAGCGTGAAATGGTCGCGAAACGGGTAATCGTGTTAAAACTTTCATCACGAAGTGTGAATTTTTACAGGAAGCTAATATTACTGTATATCTAAGTTACACAGTATTATGTTTTCCTGGCTATAATATGCATGTAAATAATAAAATAATATGATTAGATTTTTTGACATGATATATTTTATAACGTCTTACAAATCGATTAACGCCGACTGTACGTACGCACGGTAAAGCATGACTCATTGTCACGTTCCGTGTGAGTCGAGCGTATAAGCGAGAGCGCGTAACAAGCGATAGAGATGCGCGATCGGTCCAAAGCGTTTGTCATCCAAATTCATAAAAGTATGCAATGTTTGATCAATCTTTTCTTATGACGTATTATAAAATTCTATCTAATCGCGTAAAATTATCGTCCATAAACCGACTTTACAGGACCACTAATTTTTTGAGGGAATTATATACATTATATTAACTATTTTATACACGGAAAATTTGTTAATAAAAGTAGTTAGGATTAATTCCTTAAAAAAAAATGGAATAATATAATATCTCTGTACGCAAACAACAGTGATAATAAAATTAAAAATAGCTTAACCAAAATTACGTTCATAAACAAAATTACTATTATACCGGAGTCGAAGTTGATGCATTCGGACCACCTAATACGTTTTTAATTCAAGACACAAAGACGTCTTGAAATAGCTCATATGACAAATGAATAAGGCATAAATAAAGACAGACTACATCAGAAACATTTAACTCTCAATTAAAAATCTAAATAAATAATTCATTCCTTGAGCCCCGTACTACAGATATTATATTCACTGACGAGGGTACTAGATAGTATGGCTTGAATACAAATGTGTTTGACACACGTGACGCGTAGTCGCGGGACGGCGTGGCGCCACCCATCTCGCACAATGACAAAGTATATGAACTCCATGTAAATATAATAAAAATGTTACATGACATTGCAAGAGAAGAACGTGACTAAACATTTATAACATAACTAGCTTACACTCGCGACTTTGTCTCGTCGTAGGTTATCTTAACAGTATATCATTACATAGTATAAAACAAAGTCCTCTGCCTGTTTGTTTGTGACAAACTCAAAAACTACTGAACGGATTTTCATGCGGTTTTTACCAGTATTAAAAGTGATTCACGAGGAGGGTATATAATTTGTCAAGGGCGGGACAACATCCGGCTGGCCCTAAGCAAAAACACAATTGCCCCACTTCTTCACGGCAAGAAAATATACAACGCTGAACGCGTAGTGTTCATCAAAATCGTCGTTTTTTTCTAAAAACTTCAATCATTCTATACTAAATGAAGCTATCGTTATAATTTTAGATAAGGGCCAAGTATCTAAGAAATTAAATTTTTAAATTTGATCGAAATCCATCTAGTAACTTTTTAGTGCTGCGTACACGACACCAGACATATATCATTATAGTTCAACATAAATAACAGAATATAGAGAAGAACAAAAATAATAATAAACAGCTCATCAAGAATTAGAATGCCCCTATATATAAATCTATAATATATAATATGTTCGTATAAATATAGGAGAGTTAAAAATTTACCGTTAGAGAAATCAACATGATCATACCTAAGTGTTTTTATAGATAAAACTTCTATTCTAATAATTTTACTATACCTCGCCACTAGGTAACGATGCAATACAACGACTTCTGTAACGTTCAATAGATCGTCATTCAAATTGACGTGTGCAGATATTTAAACATCGCAAATAATATTTACACGTTATTTTGTTTAATAGTTAGATGTTGATAAACTTTTTTAACACATCATAATCATTTTCACAGAAGTCGTTCTTGTTACTCGTTCAAATTATTACATTTTCATATATATATATGTATAAACATGTATGCTATTTACATAACGAGTGTGGAAATGTCCTAGAATGATTTAACTAATACAAACTTTATTGATGAAATATAGTTAAGTTTAAAATACCACCGTTTACCGTTGTATATTCTTAACAGCCGCCGTCTAAGAAGGAAATATATGGAAAGATAAACCAGGTCGAGTTTCTTGCCGGTTCTTCTCGATGACTGGGTTGTTGTCCGAACCGGTGGTAGTTTTGACCTTCATAAGTGCCTTCTTAGGGCCTAAATTGAATAAAGTGTTTTTGATTTTGAGTTTGAAAGATTTAGAAGAAGAAGAAGAAGTACAAAAAAAGTGTGTTTCTACTTACATATGTACACGCGTTAGAAGTTATACTTCTTTGGCATAACAAAATAAAATTATTTTCAAAAATTGTATCTTTCACCTTATTCTACGTTTGTAGAAAAAACGACACTAACAATAGAAAAAGTTGACTATAGCTAACTTCAGGATGTTGGTTTTTCGTGTCGGAGTCCGTGCGCATCGTAAAAATTTACTCTCATCATTTTTCCCTAACGCGCCAAAAGAAGTATAATTTCAAAAATACATGTGTCAACCTTAATGCGTTCCCGTATGATTCCTTCTATAAACCAAATTATTAAAACAGAAGCGTTACCTAATGAAAGTAATGAGAATATAAAGCATTGTGTGTTCTAAGCAACTGTATTATGGTTATATATCGAAATTCATGACACGTCCGCTGGCACACAAAACAGAAGTTGTTATTACGAAAGTAATATGCAAATTACCAGCTCACTGGAAATTCACCCTTTTTCATTGTGGCTGTTTCTGTTCTTGGTGCCGCTGGACACGTCATTTACATCTTATTATTAGTATATTTTAAGGGATAACATGTCGAATTCGAATCGAGTTTACCACCGCCTCGAGGCCGTGATTTGAATAAGAAGTAATTTCACACGACACGTAGTGGTAGGTTCAATAACGAACCTATTTTTATATTCAAAACGTATGAGATGTTATATGTTTTTATCACGAATTAATGCACACCGGCAACATCTTAATTCCCGCGACACGAGAAATGGATAAGTTTCGAATTAGAAACTTGAAACAGATTCAAAATCTTAAAGCCCTTATAAACATTTAATCGAAGTTAAGCAACGGGCGTATTAACTTTCCGCTTTTGGTAAGACGGACACAATCGTTAAGTCGACTAAAATAAATTTCGTGGGAAGCTCCCTAGCTCCTACCGTGCGGTCTATTATAAATATAAATAGGCTCTCGTCGGTTTGTCGAAGGTATACATTTGATTGTAAGGCGTTTGTGTCGGACTCTCTATAATAAAGTTATTGAAAGTGGTAATAAGATTAACGGCTTGTTCGTTGCGCGTAAATCACGATGCATTACGTCGCCGACGACAGAGAGCTGGTATCGCATTACAGTGGATTAATTGCGGCTGAGCCGAGCCGGCTGCGGCGACAACTGGGGCGGGGTTTACGCTCGCACATTACTCGCAAACGTGTTTAAAATAAAGCGAAAAACGGATAATCTGTTATAATAATAGTCGGAAAACCCGACCGACGATGATTACTGGGGAATATCGATAAGGTACTTGAATTACAACCTTGCCTCTCTCGCTTTTGAGCAAATGGTATGCGTCATTATCGGTAACTGTAACGGGCTCGGTCAGATCGCAACAAATCATCGCACGACGAGAGGAGACGGGGAACAGCGGTGCGGTCGTAGCGCCGCGCCCTGTCGCTCACCGCCAAAATTAATTTCGCGTAAAATCGCTAAAGCGATCTATCTTTTTCCAAGAAAAATAATATTCGCTGAAGCGCTTCCAATAATATTTTGTATAGTAAGTGACGCTTAATCTGTATTGTGCGAAGGAAACAGGTTTATCCCGTTGAGCCTACCAACTGTGTCCTCGAACAAAATGGGTGATGCCTTTAAACAAATTATTTTGTTACCATAATAGGAAAGAAGTAAATTACGATGAGCAAGATACCTTTAACTGGCAATTCATTTTTTACGACCGGGTAAATATGTTTTTCTACATGTTCGTGGTTTCATAGGACAATAACAGTAACGTAAATGAATACATGACATTAATGAGTTTGATGAGTGTATACCACTTTATATTTAATGTATCTGTTAAAGTCACATAATATAAAAAATAAGAGAAATCTATTTAAATAATATCGCAGAATCTTTAGTTTCTCAGTAGCAATAGCGATGTTAGGTTTTCGAAAGCACTGTACTTTTCATCAGGTACACGAAAAAAAAGTATAAAATAAAGTAGTTTACATGCAAATGAACACGATATAAAATTCTATAAATACCACTGGATTATTTCTTACCGCAAGCAAGTCATTCATCAATACCAGTTCATCATTCAAATATGGTAACCGCTCGCTACCAGGCGTCCTTATGCGTCTAACGACTCGAATAGGACAGTAAAAACTGATGGAACCAATATTCCTGGCTCAAATTGTTCTGTCCTGGTCTTGAACAGGCACCGAGTTAAAAAAATTGCGAGTTTTTTTTTATTGTAAGAGGAGGCAAACGAACAGATGGGTCACCTGATTTTAAGTGATCACCACCGTCCATAGACACTAGTAACACCAGGGGAGTCGCAAGTGCGTTGCCATGTTGTGTATGGGGGAGGGGAGGGAAAGGAGAAAGGAGAAGGGGCAGAGGGAAAGGAGGTGGGCCTCCGGCGCTCTCAATGACCGAATGAAACGCGACAATGCAAGCACTGTTACTTCACGTCGGTGTTCTGTGAGAGGGTGGTAGTACCCCGGGAGAGCCGACCCATTCATGCTGAAACTAATAATAGCTACAGCGTGGCTCTACCACCTTCAAAATGTGTAATTATAATACCATTTCACATTAAATTTAAATATTTCTCTAAATACGGCACTTATTTTACGACCTGGATATTTAAATATGTTTAGCTTATAAATATCAATACATATTAAAAGTTAAATAACTGAATTATAAAACAATTAGATACACTAAAATGGAAAGCAGAAAAACCTTCACCGTGTCAAAACACTTAACCGTAGCAACTTTCACGATGATTGGTCGATGTCGGAATTTACCGATTTCAGATTCATTTTTATAAACACAGACAGAGGAAAAGAGAAGAAGATATAGATAATAAAAGAGATAGGTTATTAATTATAATTTGGACTTGATTAGGCCCCCCTCGGCAGCGGCTCAAGCCTAGGTCCGATCCCTCGGAGTGGAGCCCTTGAGTACGCTGCTCGCGCGATACAGTGAACTCACCAATACATCACTGCAACAACACTACACATATCACCTCCACACACGTGCACGCTCACACGCTTACACATAAAAAGTGGATGGGTTTTTTCTTTTTGTTTTTACCCGTATCGAACTGAAATAGTTCAAAAAATTTTCCGACACAAAAATACACATAAGAGTTATTGAGACACGCATGCCTGGTACACATGCATGTTTCAATAACTCATATCTGTATGAATAGTTTAGCTTAACTTAGGTTAGCTAAGATAGATCGCGAATTGCATGCAACAGGTAACGGCCAAGCCGAGGTGTGCCGTGCACCCTTGAGCTAGTTACCAGAATAAAATCGGCTGAGTGCCTTAAGCGCTCGCCTTAGTAGTCCGGTGAAGCTGTAGAGGCCTCCAAAAAGGCCAATAGCGTAGTCAGTTCGAGAAAAAAAAAAATTATAATTTGAGTCATTTTCTCTTTGCATTTAAAGCAGAACTGGGGGAAAAAATATATCGACAATCAAATGGACTAACGTAAAAAGACTATCGGTAGATTTTTAGTCAATTAGCATTTCTGCCATCGATATAATCAGTCATATATGGGAACATACGAGCAAACTTGGAATAGTTCAAATATTACAATAGTAATGATCGTTCTAATAAAATCGTTGTACACAGATATACATTTCACAAGTGTAACAGACCTGTAGATATCTGGCCGAGCTGTAGATGAGCTTGATTTATGTTTGCCAACAACATTAAATTACATCTAGATCGGACAACGCTATAAATTGTAGAGAGCATTGTAAATCAGCCGCTTTTATCGATGTTAAAATCTTGTAGTCGACCTGTACATATCGCTCGATGATTTTTACCGATATCTGCCGAATATTATTAAATTTCATTATAATCAAACGACAAACTCTAAAGAAACATAGTTCAATGCGTAACGTTTTGACGTAGCGTAAAAATCTTTTCAATAGAATTTCAAGAAACAATTTTAACATAAGAATAAAAATCATCATGTATTGCGTATCTATCCTTAGTATATCATTGTTCTGGTTTATTAGTTTCTTTAATTGAAATTATTATTTATTTTCATTAATCATATATCAAAGACGGGCTGTAGTCACAAATGATAACTGAATAAATTCACTGATATTTTAACTCCGCTAATTTATGTCTGCCATATTATCCTAAACAGAACGTTTTGTTCATACACATTACATACAGTAATTGGTGAAAAAAAAAACACATGGCAAAACACTAAATATGTCTTTCTGATTAACTTTATCTATTCAACCAAACCACTTCTCACTAAATTTTATACATTCCAAAATTCATTTTCGTAATATTATTTTCTAACATTCTATAATGTAACAAACACGTTTAGAGAATTATCAAATGCATGATATTAGAAATTAATCATGATTTATGTTGCGTAAGACAATCAGGAATAATAAGCATGTGAATTTAAACATAATAAGTTATATATAATACTTACGTTGCTTAATAAAATATTATTTTGAAAGTTCACATATATATTTAAATTCTTGCTGGTATATCCGAGATCGGTAAACTCCAACACTATTTCACCGGTTAAAAGATACGCTATAGTTGACCAATGATTTTTTTTATGTCATTGGTGGCAAACGAACTGGTGGGTCACTTGATGTTAAGTGATCTCCACCGTCCATGGACACTAACAACACCAGGAGTCGCAAGTGCGTTGCCACCCTTTGGAGGGAAGGGTTAGGGGAGGGAGAGGGAGAAGAGACGGGAGGGGAGATGGGCCTCCGGCGCTCTCACTGACCGAACGAAACGCAACATTGCAAGCACTGTTACTTCACGTCGGTTTTCTATGAGAGGATGGTACTACCCCGGGAGAGCCGACCCACCCATTCATGCTGAAACCAGTAATAGTTTCAGCGTAGCTCTACCACTGAGATCGATAAACTCCAAAACCATTTTACCGGTTAAAAGATACGCTATCGTTGACCAATGATATTTTGACAAAACAAATGGCACTATAACACGCACATACGATGTTGCCTAGATACGGGCGGAATGACGAGGCAGTCGTCAAAAACAAACTAACTAGCCAAATTTTAACAAGGCGCTGTCGAAGTGCTTATGACGTATCTATATAGTTATAACATCATAGATATACCAAACAAAAACTGTCAATAATTGAGGCATATATAATCAAAGACAGCTAAGTGCCACGAGTTCTAAAAATGAACTGAGTATGGAGCCATCTAGTCTATCTTTGGTTGCAAATCACCATTTAATTCCTA
The DNA here is from genome assembly GCA_015888305.1 of Antheraea pernyi. NCBI lineage: Eukaryota > Metazoa > Arthropoda > Insecta > Lepidoptera > Saturniidae > Antheraea > Antheraea pernyi. The sequence goes on along the minus strand of MU159235.1, from coordinate 63,152 downwards.
CAAGAAACAAAATACAGCTCTAGCCTTTTAATTTTCGTTTTAAAATTGATTTTGGGATCAAATACATTTATTTAAGTGCAACCAAGTCATCAAATAAGAAGTAAATTAAGAATAAAATACAGTTACGGGATTTGCATTTTTTAATTTCTTGAACTTCTCTTTTAGAGCTGATGGCCATAGGCAGGCAAAACCAATAGCATATGCCACTCCCTATAATTGAAACTTTGAAGATAAGTAAAACTCCAACTCTGAGAATAGATAAACATTTTTTTTGTTTCCTGCAAATTTGGTCTCTATGCACTTAGCTGTTTTTGATTTTATATGCCTCAATTCTAATTACCTACATTGACATCTGTAATTCACAATCATCAAATACACAACACCGATTATTAAGTATGTTGCTATGTAACCTAAGTCTCTTTTCATGAAGAAGGCAAGTTAACGCAGACGGAACCGTGGACGGTTGCTAGTTTAATATGATTTTTTTAAAATATATTTTAGAAATATAAGCGTTTCGACTACACTCTCACTTGGTGTTAAATGACCATGAGATTCAAGACGCTAAACACACTAAACCTAGAGGGAATGGTTCTTAAGTGCAGAAAAAGCCAACACCATTATGTTTTTCTTCGTTGAAAGTGCCAGCTCATACGCAAGGATTCGAATCTAGGTCGGTTAACGCGGTATCCGAGACAACCCACTAAACCGTCATCGCTTAAAAAAACCAATAACATATGTAGTCAATGGTGGATCACAAAATCAATAAGGTTAGGCTGAATTAAAAGAGAAACTCGTATAATCTGTTCCGTGGCACCAATAGACAACTGGTATAGGATTCCTTTCTACCTTATATTATACACGATTACAAATCGGGGGACCGTTAAAAATAAATTATAAATAACAAGCTGGCCGAACGCGGGTCAGAGATGCGCGCGGATAAATCACGGATAAAGTGGCTTTCGTCCGGGCTGCGGGTAATAGTGTAATAGCCCAGTCATATTAGGTAAAAAAAGGGGTCAACCTCGGAAAGAAAGATAATAAGCTGCAAATTGGTATGAACCTTTGTTTTGTCATTCTAAATGTTGTCTCAAAAGTCACAATCGTTATCGTGTCCGCGTCTCAAGATATTCAAGGTCAAAGGTCACAAAAATCGGGTTTTCGCGAATATCTGGCTTCCTATCGGTTAAATGAGATTTGCATTTATTATAAAAGTTGTAGGCTATAAAATTTCCTACAACTTTTGTTTAAACTTTTTTTTCATACAACCAACCGTTTTGAAGGTAGAGCGCGAAGAGTGCACATCGTACAGTCATATACGGCCTAATGCAAGGTCAAGCGTGAGTTATGGTTATCAGTACGTTATAAAGTCAATTATTTACTTGGAAATTATAATTATTAAACAATGCCTATTATTTATGTACTAACTATTAATTATTTATATTTAATTAAAGTAAGTAACTTGATTATTTATATATAATTATTCATATTTAACTATTTAAGTATAAAATATTATTAATTCTGGATTATATATTTTAGTTTTATTTTAAGTTAAGTTACAAAACCGTTCAATTTCTTCACAAATTGTATTCGTGGCATACATAGCATATACCCACTTACATAGAACACTTTCTTGTGTACTTCGGCCTCGAGATACTCCTCCTTCTGTCTTCATAGATTTCATCAGACTTTGCTCGATTACCATGTCTGTCCATGTACCAGAATTGAATTTTTCTGTTCGTTTTACAGTAAAGAATCCGTTTTTAAAGTTCTCAAAAGCCTGTTGATCCATTGTCTCCTCAAGTTTTAACATATCTTGAAGATACAAATGAGCTGATTTCGCATATAGGAAATGACCACCAGCATGAAAATAGGGCAGCATTTTTCGCACTGCATCCAAATGTTCTTGAAAAAGTCCCAGCCTTTCAGCGCGAATGAAATCTAGGGCTATTGATACCATTTCAAAATATTGCACCCATAACTGTGCCGTGGGACCTCGAGCTTTTAATTCTTTTAGTTTATCCTGAAATTGATCAATTAACGAGTTGGAGCTGCTCGTACATCCTTCAACATCTTCGTAGGAAACATCGCGACTAGTTATCTGTTCAATTAACTCATCTAACACACAATTTTCAATTTTCATCTCTTCAAAAATCTTTATTGATAATGCAAGTCGTAATAATATATGGCCTCTGATACTTCTTGCATAAGCGTGACCATTCAACATTTTGTCGACCGAATTTGTAGCATATATTTTACTTAAAGCTTCCTTGAGACCACTACCGTCCATTACATGTCCTATGCATCCAAGAAAAGACATGAGCATATGAAATCCTCCAAGTTTGACAACTGTTTTAGACAAGTCTGAGTTTGCATCTGACGCAGCAACCATTTCACGTGCTTTTGAGTACAGGGGCTGATCAAATGTAATTATGCACGTTTTTTGTTGATGTGACTTGGCAATATTTATAGCACTATGTAAAGTTGTATAAATTGTGTCTAAATTACTGGCAGGATGATCAATGAAAGGTAGAAATATAACCTGAGAAGTTGAAAAATTTTGATTATTTTTCGTAAGTTGTTGAAGATAGCCATTCCACCCTGGCAACGGTGAAAGATTCTTCCATTTTCCGTATAACCACAACAAATCAACTGCATTAAATTTTTTTTCAATCAGTACTTGATCATCATGTAGATTTTGGACTTGAATCTTGCTGTACCCAGGTACAACTGGCTTTTCATATGCTAAAAGAGATACATGTGATATTGCTGCTAACTCTTTTGCACTCGGTTTAGTTGTACATTTTTTTATGCGATCATCATAAATTACAGCATCTTTCGGAGTAATTATTTTTATCATTCCCATAACGTGAAGAGTATTATTACCGTCAAGAGTACTGACATTAATATCTGCATTGTCTCCAACATATTGTACCAACGCACCAGACTCTGATGGTAAAATACGAGGTTGTGGATGGTAAACTGCTGAAACTTCATACTGTATGGTATTACTATATGATGCAGCAAATCCTAAAGATGATAAAACATCCAACAATTTTTTAGACCCATATCTTCTGTGAAGAAATACGGAAAGGCCCAACAGTAGCTGTGATGAAAATGAACGTTCTCGTATCGAAGCCATTATTGCGTGGCTAATAGATGTGCATTTCGTTTTTAAATGATCTACTTGTCCTTTTCTATTTTTTAATATCATTTCTTCCAAAAAATGTGATAATGTTTTTGGTATTTCTTCATTAATACAATCTAGCATTTTATTCGGAGGTGGATACGTTTTTGTTTCAACTACAGATGATCTGATGTCTTCCCTAATAATAGCCGCAGCAGCTTCTACAATCCGTAGACGTTCTTCTACAGGAGTACTTTTTTTATTTTCGTACCAAGCTTTTGATAATACGTTAAGCTGTGTATCACGGAAAGATATAATTGTAAATGATCCAATTTTTTTTGTGATTATTATATCAGTTAAATACTTTTGTTGTAATTTTGTAATAATTGTCTTATCGTCAGGTATGTATTCCGTAGGGACATCTTTAAGTTCTTTCAAAGTAAATTGAGAATCTTCATTATTTTCTATATAATAAAAAATCTCCTTCATTGCTTGAGTGACTTGATCATCTTGGCGAGGCTTTTTATCTGCAGATGGTACTCGGGTTAAAAAGTTGGTATAGCAAATAGTATGATACTTTGCTTCAGCAGCGATCAAATCATACTCGTAATATATACGTTCCTTTACTAATTCTCCTAAGGAATCGTTTCGTTCTTCTGCTCTCTTAATTACGTTGTCTTTGAATGCAAGAGTACTTACATTACTTATTGTCCGTCTATACTTTAATTTTTTTTTCTTTTCTGCTATTTCATCAGCTTCTTGGCCACAAAATAAGCATAACTTTCCAAAATCAAAGACTTCATTTCGTTTTTTACGAGGTGCACTTGACGTTGAAGGTTCACTCTCATCTGTGCGTCGTTTTGATGCAATAATAACATTTTTACTCGTGTACACTTTTCGACACTCGGAATGCACATTTACAGAACTTAAAGTATTTAAATAGTCTATATGTCCATCATTTCTTTCAATACTTGCAGTTTTTAAAGTTTGTAAACCACGTACGACATTCACAGAAACACCTTCTGAAAGTTTCTTATCACATATAAAACACAAATCAGCCATAGCTCTTAAAACCGTACGTCCGTAGTTGCAACGGTACAATTTCAAACTAACGAATAATCTTGACTCATACAAAGTGGAGAGAGTGGCCTTGAATACTATAGAACATCTGTCCCGGCAATGAATAGAAAAGGGCATAGGGTAGGGACAAGTATTTCCAGGTATATAAGTATTGAGAAATTTACGCGTTTTAAAGAAAAGATATATAATGTGTTAACTTAAAATAAAACTAAAATATATAATCCAGAATTAATAATATTTTATACTTAAATAGTTAAATATGAATAATTATATATAAATAATCAAGTTACTTACTTTAATTAAATATAAATAATTAATAGTTAGTACATAAATAATAGGCATTGTTTAATAATTATAATTTCCAAGTAAATAATTGACTTTATAACGTACTGATAACCATAACTCACGCTTGACCTTGCATTAGGCCGTATATGACTGTACGATGTGCACTCTTCGCGCTCTACCTTCAAAACGGTTGGTTGTATGAAAAAAAAGTTTAAACAAAAGTTGTAGGGAATTTTATAGCCTACAACTTTTATAATAAATGCAAATCTCATTTAACCGATAGGAAGCCAGATATTCGTGAAAAACCGATTTTTGTGACCTTTGACCTTGAATATCTTGAGACGCGGACACGATAACGATTGTGACTTTTGAGACAACATTTAGAATGACAAAACAAAGGTTCATACCAATTTGCAGCTTATTATCTTTCATTCCGAGGTGAAAGCCCGAATATGACTGGGCTATAAGTGTTACCGATGAAGAATGCGATGGTACACTCATTTAAATATTTCAATTACCTCTGTAAATAACAATCACGGACAATTTATCGTGGGAGTACGCATCGTGACACGTTAATGAAAGAAAATTGTATCATTACACATGCAAACATTAATACACGTTAGTTCCTTTCTAAAATATGAATATGTTGGAGATAATCATAATTATTTTGGACCATATTATCTTAATATACTTTTTTTTATGTCATAGGAGGCAAACGAATGGGCAGGTCGCCTGATGTTAAGTGATCACCGCTGTCCATAGACACTTGCAACACCAGGGGAGTCGCAAGTGCATTACCAGCCTGTTTGGGGGGGAAGGGGGTTTATCCCCTTAGGGTAGAGGAAGGAGGGGAGAGGGGAGGGAGGTGGGCCTCCGGCGCTCTCACTGACCGAACGAAACGCAACAATGCAAGCACTATTAGTTCACGTCGGTTTTCTATGAGAGGGTGGTACTACCCCGAGCGAGCCGACCCATTCATGCTGAAACCAGTAATAGCTTCAGCGTGGCTCTACCACCTACAGTGAATATTTGAAAACATATCAAAGTTATTTTCTCTGTGATGCAATTGCTTTTAACGGCCAATTAATGTTATCGAGAGTACAACATTAAATTTATAAAACAAAATCCTCTGCCACGTTTTTCTGTCTGTCTGTTCGCGATAAACTCAAAAACTACCGAACGGTTTTTCATGCGGTTCACCAGTAGATAAAGTGATTCCTAAATAAGGCTAGGTATATAATTTGTCAAGGTATTTTTTTATATTATGGCGGGACAACGTCCGCCGGGCCTGCTAATTTGAATAGCTATCATTTGCTAGCTGGGAAGTATAAAAAAACACTAATATTTTTTTCAAGCATTTCTCTTTAGTAAAATCAACAAGTTATTTACGTACGAAAGAAACAGGTGTTATTGCAAACAACTCAGGCAAATCATATCGGCAAACACGTCAGCGTGAAGGTGTAAAAATTGTAAAAAAAATACGCTGCACCTTTTTGACACGCACCAATTATCACTTAAGTCGCTATCTAAATCAAACACTCGAAAACCCAATAAAAGTTTATTTATCACATTACAATGAAGTGATATTTCCATGCCCATATAAGCAAACATATACCTAGATTGTGTATTGTAATATGTTTTTTATTTTATTTTATAGCAGAAAATATTCGTATATGAACAATTTCTATGTCACAAAATCTATCTTGACATTAAGCCACGATATAGTCGGAAATGATAGCTTACTAAGCTAAAGAATAGAGATGGTTGTGAGTTGTAACCGTCGGAGTATATTGACAGGTGCTGTGCGACAGATTTTTATCTTGAGATTGATAACTAGCCAGGTGTACGCTAGAATGTGTATCCCGATATTTTCGTTAACCGAAACATCAAGCTTATTCTATTGCTGGACCGATATCTAACGATACGGTAACACAGTGCGTTTCCACTAATTCTATAACACTTTAAAATATCGATACGCTATGCGTTCGCATATGTATGTTATACAAATTAAATGTAATAAAAATTACTAATTACAGAATAGTTACCTATTTACATATAAAACAAAACATACAAGAAAAAAATATAACAAATGATGCAGGTGCCAGTACAGAATCTATAACGGGCGCAACTATCAAATTATTTTTATCGACCATTCGATACTTGTGGTAATAGTGGGTTGCGAGTTTTGCGTCGACACGAAAAAATATCGAACCTATTTATTACATTTAACAACGCAAAAGTAGTGTAAATATTACACAGCAGAAACCGGTATTAAATCATCTAGACTCGAGTATAAATTATGATCGTGAGAGAGAAATATTGGTGGAAGCAATTTTTTATGATATTATGATGATATGACAAAACCAATTTACATTTTCCTTTAACAAAAAACACGCGTATGGTTGAAGGGTAATAAGATTATCGATTACACGTTCATTTCTCAAATGTATCTATATTTCTTTGTTAAATATCGGAAAGTAAACGAGTAAACATTTACCTTTTTCCTAATAGAAACACTGAAATATATCTTTGACCTTATCTAAAAAGAGTTTCACATTTATATTACTTTTAGAACCTAATGTGTGTATTCAATAAACGTTGGTTACAAAGTACCATTAATCGATCAGGGTCAGGTCATATTAAAATTGCTTATACCTAAATAAAAAAGGTTATTCAATGAACGAGAATACATCGGCTTTGTGCTTATTGCTCCTTGAATTGATCCCTATATTTATTTGAGGACATGACTCTACTTTTTGGTATCACTGACCGCCACATCAAAACATATCACAGAAACTGTACTAAAATTGACCCAATCAAACTCGTTAATTAAACAAACCGAGTGCGAGAAGAATAACTTCCGAATGTAAATAATTGGCGCAACAGGTGAGGCATAAATCTCACACAAATGGGGCCGTGATTAAGAAGGCTATATTTCAACAGTCGGATGCGAGCCACACGCGATGCTCGTACCTATTCACCGATGTATCAAATGTAATATCGATGCTGAATGAGATACAAAATTTCATAGAGAGTGCAATAATTCCTGAGATTATATATATCTTCGTACAAAAGTAAGAGAATGATGATATATTGCATGAAATGCCAAATAAGTTACGTTTATTGGCTGTTATATCTAAATAACATCTTTTAGAAGTATTTCAAAACCTTATTATATTAAAATAATGCAAGTAAAAGGAAAAATATTATTTATCCAGTATACCTTTTAAATTCATAAAAAAGTATTGCTATTCACGCGTTATATTGAATTTGCAAATGTACACCAATGGTGCTTAAAAGTCAAACGTGTTTCTATATGTTAGATAAAAATTGTAATATAAAGAGGTTTTGTAGTGTAGAAGTAAATTCTACTTGTATTACTTGTATTTCTTTACACAAACAATCACATATAATTGATTGCAATGAGTAACTACTGAGCAATAGTAGATACGAGTATAGGCGACTGTTCAGTTAACACCGTATCGATCGATACGTAGGTATACTTGGTTCATATCTCATAATTTTTAACCAAAATAATTTTTTTCTTCAATTTTCGATTAATTTGAATTGTTTTTTTTTCTCTCCTTTATTAATACATTTGTCATAGCTACATTTGTTATATCCATTCAAGGTAATGTTTTATTTTTTATTTTGGACATAATAATAGGTAGGGTCGTAGTAGTTAGTATTTTTAGTATTTCTATTTTATTCACGGCAACACTGATCGCTTTCAGGGTAGAGAATCGGCGAGCTAAAAACGAGAACAATTTGACTTTTGAACAGTGCAGTGAACGATTTATCGTCTAGTAACTCGATTTATTCCTCGAAAAGTTGCTAAATATCGCTCTAAGTTTCGAAAAAAATGATGATATATGATGGTATGTTCCAATCGAATAAAAGGATATTATTCAGTAAGAGCCGTTTAATTTCAATATTATCGTGAGTAAATTAATACATACGTCTTCTAATATGGAACAAGGATAGATAGTTTATTCCATAGGAATGTAAACCACTCTTTTCGTACGAAATCTAATATTAATCAAAGTTAATTTATACACATACGTTTTGGTAAAAATCTATTAATTTTTTTATTGTCGTATTGAGTTATTTAATTATTATGACTGCGTCGTCTATGATGTCAACAATTTATTTTATGTTCGGAGAAAAAAACGTAAGCACATCGCCGCTCGTTCTAATTCTCCACGGTAAGAAAACACATCGCTAAACGTTTAATGCTTATGAAAAACGTAGTTTCATAAAAAAAAACACATTATATGATATGAAGGCATCATGATATTTTTTTAACTTAAAGACGAAGGATCTAAGAAGTATACCCAGCAGAAGATCGATCGAAATCTATCCATTAGTTTCATTGAGTATTGAGAGACGTGTACACAACAGTAGACCTCTTCTATTTTATTTATGTAAGATATATATATACTAGCGGGCCCGGCGAACGTTGTCCTGCCTTGATAATTAAAAAAATCCTAAAAGTCAACCGCAGTGCCGGGTTCAATTGAATCTAAACCATTCTCGGATGCACTGGAATACGCACATAAAATTTCATCAAAATCGGTCCAGCCGTTTAGGAGGAGTTCAGTGACATACACACGTACAAAAGAAATTTATACATAAAGATATAAATTACAGTTTTAATAATACAAATGATATGGAACAAGATCCATTTAGTGGTTAATTTAAACCATCATAGAAGGTAACGTTGTATGTGTGAGATTTGGATTATTTTTAATGGTGGTAGAGCCACGCTGAAACTATTACTGGTTTCAGCATGAATGGGTCGGCTCGCTCAGGGTAGTACCACCCTCTCACAGAAAACCGACGTGAAGTAACAGTGCTTGCATTGTTGCGTTTTGTTCGGTCAGTGAGAGCGCCGGAGGCCCATCTCCCCTCCCCTCTCCTCTCCCCCCCCCTAACCCTTCCCCCCAAAGGGTGGCAACGCACTTGCGACTCCTCTGGTGTTAGTGTCCATGGACAGTTGTAATCACTTAAGATCGGGTGACCCCCCTGTTCGTTTGCCCCCTATGACATAAAAAAAAAAAAAAATTAAGTTAAACACCATAACAAAAAAAAAGATCTAAACAATAAAACAAAATTACCACATTATAGTGTTTATAAGAAACACAATATATTCTACATAACTTTGTAGTTTTGTTAAGGAAATTCAAAATCTTAAATAAACAAAAAAAGCGTATAACCCGTTTTAAATTTATTGACATTCGAGTTGGAAATTGTATTTTCTGAAGAGGATACAATAAATTTTCGAAAGGTCGCGTTAACGAGCTGCCCCGACCGACGCAAGACGCAAGGAACAATAAAGTACAATTTTACTGAAGAATTCAAAATAATAAAAAAAAAAACAAGCAACACGAGATTGGATTAGGGAAATCGCAAAATTACAGTATGATGCGTTAACAAGGTGTGTTGCATAGAGAGTTTTGTAAGTGGTAGAGTTGAAGCTATTACTGCTTTCAACATGAATGGGTCGGCTCGCCAAGGGTACTACCGCCCTCTCACAGAATCACCGACGTGAAGTAACAGTGCTTGGATTGTTGCGTTTCGTTCGGTCAGTGAGAGCGCGGGAGGCCCATCCCCTCTTTCTCCCCCCCCCCTCCCAACACAGGTTGGCAACCCACTTGCGACTCCCCTGGCGGTGATCATTTAACATCAGATGACCCATCTGTTCGTTTGCCTCCTGTGATATAAAAAAAGAGTAAATTATAATTCACTATTTAATCAATTAGGCTAGATTATTGCTAATTAACGATTCTATAGTGATTTGATGAAAAGTCAAGAAAATCACAGTATTTCTGTAATATGGCTGCTAATCGAGTAAAAATTCGTTAAAATTATGTCCTCAACTCTCAAAGAAAGAATATGTTACGTTATTACCAAGAATGGAAAATAGAGAAAAGGACGGAAAATTATAAACTATTAATTGGGTGACTAAATATCGTTACGTACATACGATGAAAATAAATGCGAAGTTTCCTCCAGCACTTGCTTTAATCAACTCCACAGGTATCGATCGGACCAGACGATCGCTTGCAAAATTACCGTTTTACAAGGAGGTACGTATTTTCGGTAACATTTCTGATTTTTTATCACCTCATTTCAATCTTTCGCCTGTTATGACTGGTTACAGGTACTCTGATAAGTGATTGAGTTCCGCGATATTTTTACTTTGTCAGAAATTCCCTTTATTTTACTTTTTCTCATGTTCTCGTTTGTATTTTAATGAAGATACGGTGTTTTCTCATGTTTTTTTTTTCTGTTATAAACTTTGTAAGCGATCAATTGTTTTATCTTTTGAATAAAAAGGACAGCTTTCGAAATGTATCTTTTTATATTATATTATGCGAGCTACGTTTACTTGATGTTTTATTGAAGTAAAAACAATAAATAATAAACTAGGGAAGCTACTTTTACACAAACGAAAAAAAATTATAAGTGAGAAATAAATATTTGCAGCAAACATTTATAAAGGTCACATGAAAAGAAACTGACATTTCTGTAATCATTTAAACGTTTACAGCAATTATCAAACTATATTTTTTATTAAAGTTATTATTTCATATTAAAAATGTCAAGTATCTACATTTAAAGTCGTGTGCGGTTTTTTTTAATGGCATAGCAGGCAAACGAACAGATGGGTCACCTGATGTTAAGTGATCACCGCCGTCCATAGACGTCTTATAGTTTGACCACAACCTCACCTGTTAAGTGGTATTATGGCATAAGGCGGTAACGTTTATAATCGACCAGAACACACCTACAGATGTTTACCGGCAGATTTTCAATTTAAATATGATCAAGCAAGCAAAGGCCCTAACGCTATATGGCTTGATCACGATCGCTGGAAGCTCAAACTCATTATAAGAGTCTAGCCTACGTAAACGTGATATCATACTACTGCTTCAAAGTCGAAATAATGTAAACAGTTTCAGAATAGATATTATAGTTATTGGATCGGATTTTAAAGATTGCGATTCTTTCAATTTTTAAATAGATTCATCACACACGCAGACACACTTCACACATCCAAATTACAAAGATAATTAATAAAAAATATATGAGGCATATAGAATCAAAGACAGCTAAGTGCCACAAGTTCTAAAAATGAACTGAGTATGGAGCCATCTAGTCTTATTGGTTGCAAATCACCATTTAATTCCTACAAGAAATAAAATACAGCCTTTTAATATTCGTTTTTGAATATAAGTAAAACTCCAACTCTGAGAATAGATAAACATTTTTTTCGTTTCCTGCAAATTTGGCACTTAGCTGTTTTTGATTTTATATGCCTCATATGTTTGTACTGTATTCAATTTAACACATTATTTACAAATCATCTGTTTTCTAATAATAACGACACCAAACATCACCGTCTTCAACACAACGATCTGCATAGCAATTATTAACTGGAAATATTCAAAGGTAACTAACTTTATGTGCTTCGAGACCCAGTGCGATTCATCGCGGCGTTGCCAACACTTATCGTTCACATAATTATTTCGGTAATTTGTACTGTATAACTTTTAATTTATTCTATTGTATTGTATAATAAATCAAGTAACAAACTTGACACTAACCACATAAAAAAACACGTTTAATAAAAAACTCTATAGGGATAATAATTACATATAAATAATACCCGATAACTTACATAGACGGAATAATCTACCATCAGTACATCTAACAGTGCATACATTTAAATGTAAATTCTCAGAGTACTATTTCTAATAAAGCTGATTTAAATATAATGTTTTTATTATAATTTTTTATATTTTGTATATTATTATTTAATCCATATTATTATGTCGTTTACTAAAACGAGAAAATTTCTACTTCTCATTGAAAGCTATTTAGACGTCGAGTATTAGATTATTAGATATGTATGGTTTCGTATTCGCAGTTAAGCCGACAGGTATTCAAGAGGCACGAAATTATTTATATACTTTTTTTTTCGAACTGACTACGCTGTTGGCCTGATAGGCCTTTACAGTTTCAACGGACTACCCATATAATATTGAATGTTGGTATATAAGATTGAGATTGATAAACACCTATATTATTTTGCCCAGACATCATAAAATTTTACACATATATATGTTTCTTAATGAACAAAGTTTTTAGCCACGCTGAAGTTATTATTGGTTTCAGCATGAATTGGTCGGCTCGCCCGGGGTAGTACCACCCGACCCACAGAAAACCGACGTGAAGGAACAGTGCTTGCATTGTTGCGTTTCGTTCGGTCAGTGAAAAGCGCCGGAGGCCCACTGCTCCTCCCCTCCCCTATCCTCTCCCCCTATTTCGCTTCCTCCCTTTCCCCCAACACAGGCTGGCAACGCACTTTCGACTCCCCTCCCACATATTTGTTTGCCTGCTATGACATAAAAAAACAAGTATAAAAAGTACATCAACAGTTTAACCGATCGATATAAAAATTGATAGGTATATATGTACACATTTGAACATGTAGAATACTTACACAACATTTATTAATTACTTATTCCAAAAACAAAATAGTAACGTACAATGTTATATAAATAAACAAGGAAATATTGAAAAGTTAAATATGGTCACCTTAGCTCGCCAGACGAGATTCACTTGCCCCAAGACGTTGCACTGGTTCGACATTTCGACAGGATCTTAATTGTATTTTCACGCTGTGCGTTTCTCAACCTCGGCGATGTCAGCCGCAGTTAAAATTTGATTTACTTTGTAATCATAACAGTTTATCAACGTATTATTTGAACGATTAATTTTTGATGAGCAAATGGTACTGAATAACAACGAGAGCCAAGTTACTCTCATCGGCGACGGGTGACTAGCAGCCACAACCGAATGGCCCCTCCATCCTATAACTTGATGAATTGATCATCAGCATCACTACAAACAGTGAAAACTTTTCGTAGAATGTCACGTTTCGATAACTTCTGGAGTAAACCTAGTGATCTTCGTCGTGAAGAGCTAAATTCGTTTCCTGCTCATCTCTCAGAATATGTCACTACACTTATCAGATGGAATACAATACTTTTAGTAAGTTAAAATTTAAATAGTAATAATTCATTCTCATATGTGGGTGACGATCTTTATGTCGCGGTAACGTCTGCTATTCAAATCGTTTTGTAATCGCTTCAGGTACTACGTATTGAAAAAAAGTCAAGACAGTCAGTCATAAGGATTGCCGACAGAAGCGAAAACTCGAGACAATGAGATAACAGTGTACTTTTTTAAATTGTTAAAACAATTATAGTCTGAATAATTGAAATTTAATAATCTATACATTGAAATTATTAACATCATAATCTCGTTCTCAAATATACTCCAAGCAATAATTATATACACTTTAGACAGTTTATCAATTAACCAAAAATATGATAGGCTGCACAAAAGTCAGTAAAACATATGAATACTACATGGAAACATACCACTTTACTACGCGGCACTAGTCAGACGCAATACGTCATGAGCATGTCGACGTCATCGGTGACGGTCGGTGAAGCGAAATCACAAGATTTTATCCATCCAAAAATTCATACACGCATATGATACAGTCGAGTCTATACAATGTCTGGCACATATGCATTACGTCACGAACATGTCGATGTCATCGGTGATGTTTCACTAGCATCTCGAGGCAGGTGGTGACGCGTAACCATAAATATTTTCGTTACCAAATAAAAAGAAATATTGAAGGTGGTAGAGCCACGCTGTAGCTATTACTAGTTTCAGCATGAATGGGTCGGCTCGCCCGGGGTACTACCACCCTCCCACAGAACACTGACGTGAAGTAACAGTGCTTGCATTGTTGCGTTTCGTTCGGCCACCTCCTTTCTCTTCCCCTTCCCCTTCTCTACCCCTCCCCCATACACATGCTATTGCTAGTTTCTATGGATGGTGGTGATCACATAACATCAGGTGACCCACCTGTTTTTTTGTCTCCTTTTGACATAAAAAAAAACTTCAACACAAAATGACCCAACACGGCTAAAGAAGTTTTCACTGCAAAACAACGAAGAAATTATCAAACAAAATCATATTTCACAATACAATCTAGTCTAGATATTATATACCCTAAAGAAATTATGAAACAATGGTTCAACATCCTTAACAGTGATATATTGACAGGCAAAGACAATAAGTTGACACAAATAGGGTACATTATAATACAAGACACAATACAATGCGTGGGTGACACGAGAACGTCTCAGCTACTTGGCAGTATACAATACCAATGATATTTATTCAAATAAGTGCGTAGCGTTTGGAACCAAAATAGAATCGAACTTGGCAAGACATGGTTCATTTAGATATAAGTCTAAAGCAACTTAAATAACATTATATCGTGTATCGTTGTTGAATTGAATAGTAATTCAAAAATAGGTTTTTATTATTTACTACAAATAAAAAAAGTGTGTATGTACACGCGTTAGAAGTTATACTTCTTTAGCGTAACAAGATATAAATCTTTTCAAAAAGTTTACCTTTCGCCTTATTCTGCGTTTGTAGAAATAAGGACACTAACAATAGAAAAAAGGTATTTAATATATTGTAAGTTTTAACACAAAGAAATGCAAAGAAACAAAATGTTGACTATAGCTAACTTCAGGGTGTCGGTTTTTCGTAACGGTGTGCACGCGTCTCGTAAAAAATGACTCTCATTATTTTTTGCTAACGCGCCAAAAGAAGTATAACTTCAATAAGCAATATTAAATTTAAGCTATTCAATAGTTACTCCTTTTTCAAGTAGAAACCTTCAAGCACACTACTAAATTGTATATTTCCTCCAAAATCAACGTAGGAGAAAAATTACAAGCTACCTTTTTACATTAAATCTATTATAAAATCTTTACAATTTATTAGGACGTAACCGAAAAGTAAGAACTTACTACGAACTAAACAACTACAAAATTGCAAAGTGAAAGGTAACAAGAGTAACACGGCTGGAAGTAAATCCCAATATACGAAATTTATTTAATCAACATGAGGTATGTAGAGTTCTTCGTGGGAAATTTAATACTAGTGTCTATCGCTCACATTATATCATCTAAGTGTTTCAATAACGGATGTGTTCGATCTATCTACAGTTAAATTATTATTTCACATCATTCTGTTAAAATACCTACAACGATTAACATCTTAACGGCTTATCCAAGTAAGCAATATAATCTTACAATTTTTTTTATAAACCTTGATTTATGATAATCGAAAAAATACAAGTGCTATTACATTTCCTAAAAAAAAGAACGCGCCCAACGTGGGGCTCGAACCCACGACCCTGAGATTAAGAGTCTCATGCTCTACCGACTGAGCTAGCCGGGCTTGCTCTACATACAAGGAAAAAGTTCACTGCATTTTCTAACTAATGAAAGTACTAATGACCGTCTAAGTCTTTTCCGTGTTAATTACAGTATAAATATATATAAAATATAGACTAAATATGTCGCACAGACAGAAAGTAGCTTCCTATGAATGAATGAAAGCATTTTGCAGAGATTACCTGCTAACTGTAGTAAATCATAATTAGTATAAATTTACTTATATAAATTAGAATAATTTTATACATTAATAATCATTACATATTACATAGTATAAAACAAAGTCCCCTACCGCGTCTGTCTGTCTGTTCGCGATAAACTCAAAAACTACTGAACGTATTCTCATGCGGTTTTCACCAGTGGATAAAGTGATTCATGAGGAACGTTTTGGCATATAATTTGTCAAGGTTTTTTTTATTATCAGGGCGGGACTACGTCTGCCGGGCCTCCTAGTTATGAATAAACAACAATTTTGTTTTTTAAAAATTCGTACAGCAAAAAAAATTAGAAGAGGAATCTTATAAGTTTAGAAACAAGACTATTTTATTATAGGTATAGAATATTATTTTATCTCATAAAGTATTGTATTCATAAGATTTAAACTATCGTTCAGATATAGATAGATTTTGGTTATAAACAATAATTGTTTGTACAATAAATTCATAGTTTTTGTTTCTATTGTATGTGGATACCGGTATTGTTCTGATTGGAATTGAGAATATTGTAAAAATCACCAAATAAAAGACATAAATGTAATGAGATTCATGTAAAACATCGCCGTCATCGTAAACCCTCTAAGAATATATAAAAGAAAAACCGAAACGGCCTCAAATTGTAGATGATAAACAATTAAACTGTCAGAAAAACTC
This sequence comes from Antheraea pernyi, assembly GCA_015888305.1. Classification (NCBI taxonomy): domain Eukaryota; kingdom Metazoa; phylum Arthropoda; class Insecta; order Lepidoptera; family Saturniidae; genus Antheraea; species Antheraea pernyi. The sequence goes on along the minus strand of MU159235.1, from coordinate 46,452 downwards.
AATCGCTTTCCTACATACAACATACAGGATATCAATCAGAAGAATAAATAAAGTTATTCTTATAAGGGATTATATAGTATTATATAGTGGTGTATAATGATCTCTGCATGTAAATAATTAGTGAATATGTGGAGCATTAAGAAGGATATTTTAAGTGTTATCGAGAAGATTATTATTAAGAAAAAGTGGCATCTGATTTAGATATACATTATATTAATGCGTGAAGCGAAAACTTTGTACCCCTTTTTAAACGAATTGTGCGATCGGATGGACGTGATATTTGGCATAGTTAAAATTTATATGAAGGACAAGTGCATAAAGCATTTCTCATATAAAAACATTAAAAACAAATTAAATTAATTAAAATATACGTTACACACACTACTGCTTGAATGACACACAACATGCACACACATGTAAACGAAAAAGACGTTTCGCCATCCTTCATTCTACTCTTACGTTCCAATTACCTTTTTTCATCCTAGATTCAATATTTTTAACATGACTTACGCTCCATACCTTACGTGCCCTTTGAAATTAACAGGTCAAATTGTAGGTTAATTTTATAATATATGTAAATTCATAATATACTTTAATAATTAATTGATAAATAATTTATCTTTAGTAAATTTACCCCTGAAATAATTATTATTTTCTTTGGTCTTATTGAATGTCAAAATGAATTAAGGTTGAATTTCGACCACTAAGCGACCACTAGTACATTATAAAATAGTCAAAAATAAATAACTTTTAACTAATCAGTAGCTTACCAGTTATCTTTTAGCTAACGTTATAGTATTAATATAAAATGTATACATAGACGAAGATAAAATAGGCCAGTACCTTTTTCTATATGTTTGTGAAATGATTTTCTTTTTTATGTACGAGTATAGCAGCTATAGGCGAGATTATTTTTTTCAAACAATATACGTGTCAATGTTTATATAGTTATATTGCACAATCCTTAGGTCTACTAATCAATGACATTTGTACACTCTTTAACAAAAAAGGTGGATAATATTAAAACTTAAAAATCAATAAATCATGGTGAAATTACAAAATATATGAAATATTTATAAAATACTTGTTTGTACCGTGTAATTTTTTTTCAATATTTAACATCTTTACGTCATAAACATTATATTTCAAATACTATAATATATCTAACAAGTTAACCCCGAAAGGTATAATATGTATTTAAATGTTTCATTTTTTTTCCCATTATATTACAAAGAGATAAAGCGTCCACGTTCGTTCTTACATATATTGTAAAACTTAATAGTGTAAACTGTGAAATTTAAATAAATTTCCAAATTAAAGATCGCACTAACAATCGTATGGTGCACCAATAATGAATTACACTATAGTGTTATTTCACAACACCCATTGTTATAAGCTACTGTCAGTTAATATGTTATTGATTAATTTGATGTTTTGTACTGAATTACTATTTGTAACAGTGACATGATAATGCAATGAATAATCGTTGTTAGTATCGCGACTCTGAGTGTAGCGTGTTCTTTCCTTCACACCTACTGATTCTTGCAAATAGGTCACTCGTTCGTAAGTTGTAATACCACCGTCAGCTCATTGTCATCGTCAATAATAACGGATAGTCAAGAGCATTATAGTGATGTATTTAGTGAATTATTATTAATTGCGCAGGAATAACGCATTGATTGTTTTTGTTATAGCAACGACCTATATCTAAAACTACTGTATTTCATAGGCAAATAATCCAATTCGATAATTATGTATATAGTTTTTCGTTTAGTAGAATTTCACATCGTAGTGTTATCGATATACGATCCAAAAACACTTCCTAAGCAGCACATTTTACTCGTTAGAACTTATAGACGTTCAATAAACGTAGTTATATTATTCTACGTAAGAAATTTGATACCGCCCGCAGCTTTGAATCACAGGAGTTCTAAGTATTATAACATTGAAAACTCCAAGGTAAGTATATCGTTTAAATTGAAATACCGCTTTTATTGAAATGACAATAATTTACATTTTCACTTTCACTGTAGTAATACTTAGTATGCGGATATGTTTAGGGACATAAAATAAATGAAAGAAAAGCACATACAAAATGACCAGAAGGTACTTCTGCACCATATACATTATTTCAAAAACAACAAAATGTATTGGACGTTTTTTTCTATTTACTTCTATACTATAAATTATGTTTGTTGTAGTTCCAATAAGATTCTAATGCGCTATCCAATAACAACTCTTATTGGGTATTGGTTGTGACTGGTATTATTTCATTATTTAATTCTCATTTCTTTATATTCATAGATAATACCTACCTTATAAATATGTCGTTAAGTAGTTGTTAAATTGAGGTCAAAGTTGTTTCGCCAAGAAACTCACACCGGAATGTAGTAATTCCATTTACCTGTAACAATATAACATCTTTGTTTCATACAATTCTTTATTTGATTAGTACCGCTAGAGGTAATTGTTAGAATATAATTAAAAAATAATAAATTTAAGAAAGAAAATGCACTACGCCCTTTAGACAATACTAAATACAAAGAAAGAGACATGAAAAAAAATGGTTTAAATTAAATTATAAAATTCCAACCAAATAATATAGTATATAATAAAAAATAATGTAACAACATAATACTGTAATGAAGTGTCTATAAATATTTAACTATGAGGAAAATATTTAAATTCAGATTGTTTCTGCGAACAGTAAAATGTTGAAAGTTTCTTAAAGTAATTACTTATTATTGACTCCCAACTTCCTGATAGGTAGTATGCAACAAAAGATCAAAACACTTTGGGCCATACTGTTAATAAAACCCAAAAGATTCTGTATATCAGAAAAGAAAAATCATATTTCAATACCTACATTGTCATACAAGATTCTCAGATCTTATAAGACAGTATTTCGATAAACACATCAATGAACTGAAGCAATTCATTATTCAATACGCAGGTTTAACAACAGATAAATACTCAACTGATGATTCTGAACAATGGCTCTACCCCGAGATTCGATTGACGATAAAGTATCGAGCTTCGGCCGAATACACAAGAAGCTTCTGTAATGTAAGTACAATTGATACACCCACGATAGATGTAAATTCAAAGATAATAAGCGTCATATAGGGATGACGTTCTTAGCATTCCATGGATACCCAGTGCGCAAAGGCGGCCGAAGCAGGGCCTGGAACCGACAACTGAAGTGTCAGTTTAAGAGGCCTCTAACTATGTACATCAGTGTTCATGCATATAAATCGCGCTTCCCTTCTGGTTGTGCCTAAACGTTCCAATAAAGAGCCTATGGTGACTATTGAGAGGCCAAGATATTCTAGATATAAGGTTTTTGCTGGTATAGTCTTCGCTTCCCATATAAATTATTCCACTGAATATAAATTAACCATATTGGAATCAAAATTGATGTATACATACACATATAAATAATAGCTACAAGTAGAAAGACGACTGCATTGATACAAATATCCATGAACATACATTGTCGTTATTTTCGTTTGTAAATACGCCACACAAAAGGTTACTACTATATATTTGAATTTGGTTAATTCCAAAACGTATTACTGAAATTAATCACTATCTTTGTTTCTTCATGTCTTTAATTTATATGGTGATCGCTTCCCGGTAAGTTCTACCGTCGTGAATCACATTAACAACATAAATGTAATAATAAACCAGCATATTGTGATGTTTTTTTTAATTTTTATAATTTTGTAGAAGGCAGCAACCTTCTAATTTCAACATATTATTACTAATATACTTTATTTCTTAAAGTACATCTTTCATTTTTTCTTCTGTTTATTCAATCGGTTTCAGAGCATATTTTATAAAAAATATATATTCAAAACTCATATTAGTCAACAATAAATTATTAATACAGTCACAACCGCATTAAGTCACACAATTATTTTGTATTCGATGGCACTTAAATAAATACGCGGTTTGTATGTTAATATTGCATTCGCAATTTAAAATCTTAGCAACAGTTGCAGCCAGTCGCAGAAACCGCTAATACCAACTGTAATGCTTGTATTAAGTGTTACGTTTACGACTCCCGGCGCAGGTGTCCGGAGCGCTTGTTCTCTCATTTACATATATGAATTTTGATAGTTGCATAAACGGCAACATCAAAACGTAAATCTAAATGCCATGAATTATATTTTATTACTTTTCTCAGAGACTCTGGAGAGTCATGAACTCCGTAATCACTGGATCAAGTACACTGTACTAACACGCAAGCCCAATGATGATATCGTTCTCGCTTCTGTGTATCGCGAGATTCGATCGGCGATACGTAGTGATCGCCTCGTCGTTGGGCATGATATCTTAATAATATATGACTCATATAGAGAAATGTATTCAACATGTCAGATGTCAAATCTGTAGATAAGACATTACGACCGTTGTCCACTGTCGCGACGTATTGTAAAGGTAGTGAAATCAAGCGTAGAGAAGATACACAGGCACAAATGTCTATCTGTATTCCAACTAACAACATAACCTTTATCATAATCACTAAGCAACAGGGTAGTTAAATAGAATATGAGGAAATGGGTAACAGGCGAATTAAATTAAAACTCGCCTAATTTTATTGTACCAATAATTACAAAATCATTGAAAATTGTAATACAAAATTAACAGCAAAAAAGAGGTAAGAATAGTAACAAGCGTAATGTAATAAGTCTTATTATACTTATAGCACTAAATAACTTTATTTTAATATAAATTCAGTTTATACACGGACTGGAAAATATACTTATTAACAAGACGGCAACAACTTATGGATTAACTAGTGCCTAAAGAATCGACGACGGCTCATAATAGTGACCCGAAACGAAAGAGTAAAAAACATATGGTATGGTATCAAGAGACACGCGAGATCGAGTGAACTTATAAGTAATGGCTGGATACCGGGTTGGCCATCGATTGCAAGTGTTATCTCAATAAAGACCAACAGACTGCGTTCATTAGCACTCTGACAAGGTACAATCATAAATTATGGAACCCCATCGCGACCCGTACGCCTATCCTTCTTGCACCCTTCGGTACCTGGCCCGCATTCGATTTTTTGCTATTTTCATTGTTTATGGTAAACGAAGTTATCGGATCACTCTGAGGCCAAATGCAGGTATCATCATTCATACAGTTCTACTAAATTTCATACATTTCTATAAATAGCAACAGATATTATAAATACCTCGAAATTCACGCGCGATTATAAGACTAGTTATTTATTAAATTTTTAAATTCATGTTTCTTTAATTCATGAATTATAGAGTTTACTTATATTCTAAATTAGCTTTCTAATTTAGCTTTGAGTTATTCCTTAAGACAACACTTTGTTTCTAGATGAAATATACCCTATGTTCTTCGCTATACTCCTAACAATGTTATAAAAAAAATCATAACGATGGGTCGAATAGTGAAGACAAAGAACCGTAGCAAATAAGCTCACATTCACATTTATAATACTGGTTAGGACTTTTAGCGTGAAAAACAAATTATAATAAAGGTTTCTGTGTCTACATTATAACATGAATTTAAAATACCGTCAACAATACTGATAACGGTTTAGCCAGATACCATGTTTATCCAAAACTTACAAAGACGGAAAGTCATTAAAGCGAATGGCGAGCCACTTTGGAACTCCAACAGCCGTCTGGATGAACATAAAGATCAATATCATCGTGGCCTGATGCCAAAATCTTTTTTAATATTGTCCCAGAAGCAATTGAAGAGTGGTTACTGCCGATAACAACAAAACTATTACGTGAGCATTTCGCTAGCGAATTGGTCCGAGCGCTATCTTTAATCGTTGTTCACTAGTTTAATCTCATTGTAAGGGGCAATGGGGTATAATGGGCCGAACAGACTTTCCTTGAAGCATGCTTGAAGCACTTTTGAGTTAGCTGATAAATTCTGAAAACTTTTCAGAGTTTCGAGAGCTGTCGCGGTCGCGTATAACTTTTAATGAGTGCAGTTATTTTGAATTCAAAGATCGGATTTTATCTACTACATGGTATGAATAAATATAAATAAATGGTATAGCAGGTGATAATAGTTTGGATAAAATTGATCCATCTATAGAAATAAAATGATAGTGGTGTGCCGTGATACGTGTATCACTCAAAAACTACTGTAGAGTTTTCGTTTTTTTTTTTGTGCTTTACTTAAGCACTCCTTTGAAACCACTAACATTACTTACCTATGAACATAATTATGACGATAGCTTCAATTAACATTAAAGTTATTGAAGTTTTAGGAAACTACAATTGTTAGAAGCACTACGCGTTTGTGATTTCTTTTCTTGCCGCGGCGAAGTGTGGGCAAGCGGTGTGATGCGCGTACACAGGAGTGTGTGATTTTGCCCTATTTTTTTTTTGTAATAATTTTCCTCTGTACATAAGTAAACATTGTTGAGATAATAACCAACGCAGAAGAAGTAACGGGTATCAACTAATTCGAAATCAACTACAACAATTTGGATTTAAGACAAAAGTTTAGATTCTAGGTGAATATAAGCGATAATACTAACATTATTAGCGTACTATAACAGTCTTTACAATTATTGCTATATTTAATTATTAAGTTTTATAAATAACTCAAGGTAACCATTATTAATATTATATTTATTTTAAATGATATTTCAACAAAATACCGACAATAGACCTTAACAGACACGTTTCAGAATGTAAACTAAATGAATCTTCAAACACAAAAGGAGTCTATACTAAATTTTACAATCTAAAAAGAACATCGAAAATCATTATCGGAAATTCATGAATATCCGATAGGTATGAAGTGTATATCAAACTTGAGTGTATTAAAAAAACTCATTGGTTCGCTAAATCAAGTGCCTCTATAAAAAGAAGCGTGAATGAAGGCGTTAAGTTTCACACCACATCCCTCGAAGGGCGACGAAACGAACGCCTATTATCATAAAGCAAACAAAGAGGTAAGAAAAAATGAACAAACACAAGTTTTAATGATTTGGTAGTTCTCGGGATGAATGCCAACGAAGTGAGAGGAAACTGCAATAAAATTGGGTTTTATTGAGCGTCAATTTATCGGTGAGACGAGAAGATAATGTAAGATAGCTCGTGCATAGCAATTTGTTAAAAAAAATGATATTGTAAATATACAGTCGATATATTGACATCGACTGTATATTTACAATTTACCGTTTATAATTTGGTGAAGGTTAAATCATTATACGTATCACGTGGTTTCACTTTATTACATAAATTTATTTATACTACGTAACCTATAAAAGTTGCAAATTACTTAGAGGAGATGTTGGTAATAAATTATAATATTAAAAGTCATGTTTTTAAAGTTTATCGTTTTTGTTAACGATTATTTCAATTTCCAGAGTAAAGGTCTTCGTTATGACATATATGTGTGGTATAAAATTTTATTTATAAAGACATAAATAATATAAAACAGATTACTGTCAGTCTCTACTGTTATTATAAAGCGGTGAAGTTTGTATGTAACTGTTAAGTTATCTACGGAACTACATATCCGATCACATTGCCCCTGAATGTCAGAAGTTATTTTTTTTATTCCTATTACATTTTATACCGTCTTTAATACGAAAGAAGACGCAGGCGTACACGAGTCGTTAATAAGTAAGTAAACAAACAATCATACGTATGATATTTGATTATATGTTCAATTACAATTTTAAATTCGATCTTAAAGCAAACTGTAACTTCGTAATATGGAAATTCTTCTTCCTGTTTATTTAACTGAACTCGGAATGAGAATTCGAATAGTTGAATGACAATGACACATTTAGAAAGGTGCCGAGAAGCGGCAATGTGGTTTCGTTCACACGTAGGAAGGCAGCTCAAACTACATATAAAGGTATTAGTTGAATGAAAGATTCCAAACAAATACGCAAAGCATTCGAACTTTATATCGAACACCGGTTTAAACATTTGTGTGGTCCCAACTGATACCGCTATTGCCGTTAGTACACGTTATTTGACAAATAAAAAAAAGAATGATACAGAAATTCTAAGGAATTGATATTCTTTCCTAAATAATTGTTCAATATACGTCTTGGAAGCTTTAATAAAAAAAAAACTAAGAAATATTTACATTTAGTAGGTACAGTGTGAACTTTTTTTATAACGTCGTTCGTTATAACGAAACATATTCAATAACGTAAAAATTAGTGCTCTTCGCGCCGTCTAGCAAAAACCCTTTATTACGAAAAAATACTCGGTCCCTTGGAATTATTTATAAAGAATTTATTTATACTGTTTTTTTTTTCAATATGATGAACTCGGGTTACATTTTAATATTTCTAATGATATGATTATTAATATTGAATAACACCTTATCTACCTAATTTCCAAATTGCATTCAACAATACATTTTACGCACTAAAGTAGTTACACTGTAATATGAAATTTATTATAATGTCGTATATAAAATTTAAACAATGGGAGTTAAGGACACGAAATTACAAAACAATTTTAGATTTCTTGCTATATTCAAAGCACACTTAACGTTACGAGAGTGCATAGAAATGGTTACATCATAACGTCGGAACGGCTACCGTGCGGCGAATAAACACCATTCGAAAAACTATCACGTATGTTCGTACTGGGAGAATTATTTATTTATTCTTATGGCATTATCAAACTACAAATTCAACCGCAGACGTGTGACAAGTGCCTAAATAGATAAATGATTTCATTATTAAACTAAATTTATAAAATAATAAAGTAGCTACTTAATAAATCTTTGTATGTAAAATTTCCGTGTACGTAATTCACTTCCATCTAAATGACTTAATTTTTTTAAGTTATAATTAGACACGGGTTGTCACATTATTGTCAGTCAAGAGTTAATTATTTTTTATTTTCTGCCCAAACTTTTTTATATATCTATATTTTTAAGATTTACTCAATAAAAACACTAAGTAGAAATTACAGCCCCCCTTCACATCACAATATTTTTTCAGAATATACATATTTTATCTTATCTATGTAGGTCTACGGCAAGACTACGTCTATTTATCGATTTCGCTAATAATATAAAATTATAACATAGATCCAGTAATAGGAATTTGTATTGAATTTAACTCTCTTTATTTTACATAATTGGTCAATACTGTCTATAAGTTAACCATGCAACAATATGGTATGGGACGGCAGTGATCAAATCTTTTCAAATCTTTTACTCTTATGTATGTCATAAGAAGATCCGCCCCCAGCATCGAAAAGAACAGATAACTTTCAAGGTCCTTTTAAATCATCTACTATTGTCTGTTTACACAAGCTTTATGACTAATACTTAGATTAAATGTCTCATATTGTAAATATCCCTACGATTAATTATGTAAGTAGAAAAATCTGGGAAATATGTGCCAAAAAATAGAATATTAAACTAAATAGTAAAAATTATCACGATAAGGATATCTACCTCCTATAATAGTTTAATTTTAATGCAAATGTCATGTTTCAAAGCATCTGAGTAATTAATCAAAAAGGTTATCTTTACTTCCCGCCAATGATAAATATCAGTTATAAAGTTACCATTATAAAATGTATTTTATTTTTAGTATAAAAAATAAATCATTGCTATTATTGACATTTTAAAATTTATATTTATCTTATCTTATTATTTATAAGTCAAATTCATTATTCCTTATGAATAGAGCCGTTAAAGTATTAAAAAAGTAAACGATGTAGAAACAGGAAGCGTTCCCAAACAAAAACTACAAGCATATCCGCTTCGAATAGAGACATGACCCGACGGAATGTAATGGTAAAAAAAAATGTCCATAGCTTCATTTATGCACAAAGAGTCGCCGGACAAAAGCTACAAATATTTCACTCTGACGTTAATAGTAGCGCCGAAATGTTATTAAACAAACAATTCGCCCATTCGGCAACACGTCTCCGAATCGGGGTTTGTATAATTGATTCTTTCCGGAGGCGTAGCGACCGACCATCCTATTTTATAGTTAGTCCATATGTACTTACCACAAATAATATTCTTATACGAAAGATGTCTCTTCGGGAAATTCTTCCTCATTTCCGTTTCTAAACGAAAGCTCACAGGCGGCGACAATGCCCGCGACAACTCTCCAAAGTGAAATGAAATGGGATGTTATGACAATATGTCGGGAACATAATGTGCGGCCACGACGACAAATGTGCTGTGAAAATGTTTGCCCTCGTGAATTCAAATTATTATACGGGAAATGTCTTCGTAAGTTACTTACTAGGATGAAGAACGTGTAAACATGTGGGAACATGTTTAGTTAATATGTATATGAACTAGCTTTCAGAATGTTTCTAGTATTTCTAGCTCATTTAAAATGTGACGCATATAACATATATGCAATTATACAATGATCTCATTTATTACTTTTTTCATCGACTTTATAGAAAAGCAATGTTTAGACTTTTCATAAACCTCATAATTTTCATGCAAATGTATACAAATAACAGATGTGCCCGCGGCTCCACATGCTTTTCTCATTATTTATTGCGATAATTAATCATTGAAAAAAAAACATACAGTTAAAGTAAAGTGAATATTATGTAAATATTATCGATGTGCCGATATCTACAACTTCGATATCTTCATAGTGATAGGGTTAAAGTTATAAAAGTTAATGTGATGGTAACCTCTACTCCGTGGTTAATTATAATAAAATGGATGGCATAAGAACCTTCTCCGCGAAAAAACACTTAGTATTATCCAACTTTCATTGTGATTGATCAAATAGTGTCAAACTTTATCAATCTCAGATACATCCACCATAATTTTCTAAATTATACTAGGTTATTTTACAACATCCATTATATATAAATAAAAATACATTCTGGTACTTTTTTTTACAGAATTAACTTAAAATATATTTGACTGGTTTTAATTATCTATAAATTTCAGATTGTATCATATGACTGTATAATAGTCTATAATATATTACGTACATATGTATACACTACGATATAGTTAATTACACCCAATGACAACCGGTGGATATAATGTATTTTGTCAAATTTCAATGTACTCGGTGTAGCGGCAGCTCATTTGTGTGGTACTTAAAATACAATAGGAAAACTGTAAGTTAAGGTACTATTAATATAAAGATGTTTCAATATAAAAAAATAAGCCATATTGATTACTAAGAAGCTGAAAATAAAATTGATAAATTATACTTTAAATCGATGCCATCACTGCTAACTAGATAATAACTGTGGGCGAAGTCATATAGAAAGACAAACGAAATGAAAAAATTATAGCTGAGCCACGTTAATAAATGGTCCAACCGTCGCACACACGGTTGAATTCACCGATCTAAAACTTAAACGTTGCCAACCCAACTAATTTTAGGTCCATCATTATAAAATATTTAGCGATACATCTAATTTTCTAAATGATACTAGGTTATTTTATTAGAATAGCCCGGATAATCATAAGGCATCCGGACGTAGTACGCCCCCAAGTTTTGGGTAATGAACGGTTCTGTCGGACTCACGCGATATTAATATATCCACGCGATTCAAATAATAACAAAAGGTTGTTTTTTTTTGTTAAATTATGGAGCTCCTATACCCTTGAAAAGGTCCTATTGGAGATTAATAATAAATCCTTCCATAAATAAATAAATTTCTCTAGATAAAATTCTTAATTTCCAAAAGGTTCCCGGCTAATTGCTAATGGAAAGATGTTATTAAAGCAAACATATCCCGGAGGCAACACAAACTAATTATATTTAGAACAAACATTTTTTGTTCCAAAATAAATGTACCATATTGATAGAAATCTGTTCCGTAAAATTTCAGTAAAGCGTATAAATAATTATAATTATTCCGCTAAATCCAAACAGAGATAAACAAACCCCTTTAATGGAAATATTATAGTGGACGGTAAAATTGTATCGGGTGAACGTTATGCAAACTTTGTTGTCGGCAAGGGTCTGTAATAAAGAAACAATAAAGAACAGAACACCCAAAGCGAAAAAGGTTTCAGGAATGCTAAAAATATATTAAAAAGGCAACTAGACAATGGACGACAGTTATAAAACAAATGAAAAAAAAAACCTAAATAACACCCGACGCAGATTAGTACCTCCCTATTTCACATCGGACAAAATAAAAGGGGAATAATATACAGCATGTACTTTTTACATTGTTACTGCTTATTTGAAATTCATTTCGAGAACACAAATACGTCCAAAATACTTGTACAACGATTTGAAATCAACAGTAATTTAATTGTAAATTTGATTTAGTTACATGATTGTAGCATAAATATGATATTATACAAAGGCTACATATTGATCAAAGCTTACAAATATTTCATGCAACCGATATTAATAAACATGGCATTAGATAAGAGTAACAAATGAGTCATAACAATACACAAAGCGTGTACAACATTTAACAACGACAAAAGCCAGAAGGCATTGTAAATAGCGAAATGTCAACTTCAATTTCAAAAGACAATTGAACGTGCGAGCAAATGTCGCTGTCTGTAATCCCTTAATAGTTTTTATTCAGCGTCGAATAAAAATAAATAACTTAATAGTTATACAATACGCATAACATGAACGACAGGTGCCCTAGAATTGGATAGTCCGTTAGATAATTGAACAGGTAGTAATAGTCACGTAACTCTGACTGTAAGAAATCAAAAGGCAGAGAATTCTCGTTAACTCTTCTACCTAACCCATGAATAATAATTCATGACGCAAACTTTTACTAGCAACACTGCTGAGTCGAATGAGATGAGCGTGGACGGCAGTACGAAATAGCACATGAGGTGCGCAGCCCTAGTGCTCGGAAATAGGTGCCTTGTTATGGAATAGTTTGAGACTGTTGTCCTTTTGAGGTAGATTATATTATATACATTATTAAAAGCTGCTGCGACCATTTAAAAACCATTTTGTGGACTTACCGGGTTTTTGTTAACATCACACCATAAAGAGTAGGTACGTCAAACAATAGTTGTAACGTTTTCAGTAGGATTCAAATTGACGACAGTGAACTTGATGGTAAACACAGTATAATACAACTTATTGTTACCAAGAACAAGGTGACCACCAAAGAGATAAACGGTTGTCGCAATCATGCCGGCTTATAAGTCTCTCGGGTTCTGTGTATATAATATGGAGTGTAGATGTAAGGAGAACCATCTCTGTGTATAGAAATGTGTCCGCTAATATATGCTAAATTAGGGTGGTGCTACAGTAGCAACAGGTTTCATTTTTGTTCAATTAAAGTTTCATAACATTCAAGAATCACTAAAAGTATTACTCAAAGTTCATAAAATAAATATCACTCTTCACGTTTTTGGACAGCAGTTATTTTAAGTTATATTTACAAAAGGAAGAAGGTTTTAGAACTATTATTTAGTGCTTAGAGCTCGACGGTGTTTCAATAAATGAGACAGTTCTCCATACCTCTACCCTCCATTGTATGTAATGTCTGATCCCGAAACGAAACAAACTAATAGAGTCACTATTCACGTCACGTGTTTATCACCATATGTAAGGCGATCGCAGCACAGTCAGACATAGATCCTTACTACTTGATTACTGGGTTTACATTGCCTGATTACGAAATGCAACATGACTAAAGTCTCACTACGATGGGTGCTATATATTATATTTAATTTTTTTTTGGTGGTATTCACGAACAAACGTAATTGCTATATCATACCATCAGGAAAAATATTATTTTTACGATAAGTTTATGGTTTGAATAAAACTAAGTTGATGTTGATGTACAAAATGTTGATGCTTCGGTACACTAATACTCATACTATTTACATAAATAAGAATAAATTGCCAAATGTGCATTATCTATAGGGGTATGGGTACATTATTATTCATAAGAATTTAAAAAACAAATGAGCCAACATAAACAGAAGTACGTAAAGCGGCAGAGAGTGAAAGGACTCACACTTTCATAAAGACATAATAGTAAAACGATATTTTATTTCCAAACAAACTCAACACAAGCCGGCTCGTACCGTGTCCAAATAAATTTACATTGTAATGAATGACCGTACAGTAGACCGTTGGAATGTTGGTTTAGTCACCTATAGTTAGAAATCGGACTCGTGATTCAATAAAAACAATAAGTGGTCGTCAATAATGTAAAACAATTTCTCAATCTCACATCGAAGGTGAACTCGCAATCGTATCGACCGCAAGATATTTGTTATCCGAGTCGAGTACCTGACAGCTGCCAAAATGTTATAACACGATCTTAACCACAAAACTATTTTAATGTCTCCATTAAAAAGTGATAGTAACAAATTGTTTCGTGTACCTTCGTATATACCAGCTTTCCTCAGAAAAGGTCTTCGAGTATAACAGTTTTTATTTTATTTCTAAAACTACGTAGGTATTCTTTGTATTTTTTTAAATATATATTCATGTATACTTGTATACAAACGCGGGTAATTATAATGTAACTTATTTTTTATATTTCTAAAATAGTGTTAAATAATAAGATGAATTGATTGTTATATTTAATGGAATTAATATCAAGAATTAATTATTAGTCGATTCCTTGCTTCAATAGGATTATAGACATACCAATGAACTTTGATGTGATTCAAAATTTCAACATAAATAATAACTGAGAATGTAACTCCGACTCAGTCTCAAAAGACTACGTTATTTTGTAAAAATAACGAAACATCTTCATCGTTTAAGCATCTGGTTATACAATACTAGCACTTGCCCGCGGCTTTCTCCCATAAATAAGCCTACATCTCGGGAATAGCGCTGTATTCCTATATGAAAAGTACCCCAGTGTCTTTTTCTGCACCTAGACAACGTGCATGCAAAGTTCGTATTTATAATATTAGTAAGGATATATTTGGGTGTAATACACCTTATATATGTTTGTAGAATTTTATTAAGATATTTTTTTAAAAATAGCTTAAAACATTGAATATTTTTTTATTTTTTTCACCGTGATCTCTTTTTAATGTATTGTTTAATTTAAACGTAGTCAAATTCATATACATAGTGTCAAAAATAGACATACGTAAACTTATAACCGTTAGATGCCCATGTATCGTTTATAGAAAGTATTATTATTTGTATAAAGCCATCTTAAATAACTTACTAAATAAACATACATGCTACTCTAGCATTCATATATTTATCACTAGCGGGCCCGGCGGACGTTGTCCTGCCCTGATTATAAATAAAACCTTGACAAATTATATACCTAAACTTTACTCATGAATCACTTTATCTGTTGGTAAAAGTCACATGAAAATCCGTTCAGCAGACGACTTTGTTTTATAATATATATGTTTGACAAACTACGAATGTCATTGGGATTATCCGAAATTTCAATAGTTTTGACAGCAAATGACTCATTTCTAGAAAATAGACCAAAAAATACACACACAAAAACTAAGGGGAAACAAAGCCGTTTAAGAAACAATTACTTTAGTTGGAAGCTTACGTAATTTGAATGACATTCGAAGTGTGAGGTCCCGCAGAGCGATTCGGTACAATTTGTTACCAAAACAATGCGACGTAAGCAACCGCCCACGTCAATCCGTCATTAATTACTTTGAGGCCACTTCAGTTCGCCCCCCACGTTTACCGTATAAAAAATATGGCGCCCAATATGTCCTCCCTGTGTCCATATTTCTGTTCAACGTGTCGCATTTAACTATGATTCACTCCAAGTTGTTTTAAAAAAACACCATTTCTTAAGTGTAATAAGTGAATATATATATATATGAAATTCAAGAAAATCAGATGTGACTTATTGCTTATAATTATAATTTGTAAAAGTTTAAGCAAAACTAATAATATTATACATGTTTATAGATATAAACGCGGTAACCCTTACAAAATATAACATCACACAGATAAAGTATGATCTTTAAGCTTTTTCCTAAATTCCGAGACCCCTGATACCAACATGAAATTAATTAATCTCCTTTAGGTAATTTTATTGTTTGTGTTTCAAATATTTCTTTTTTATAGAACGAAATCCTTAATGTATTTCTGACGTAATTACGCTCACACTATATAATAGGTAGCACGATATAACAGTAAATTTAATGGGTGTACGCGAGATTTTGCATTGCTCAACGTGTCGTCCTAACTCCTAACAAAACAATGTCCGAACAACGCCATTGTCGGCCACGGCTATTAGAACGAAATGTGCTACGTGCTGCCCCAGAATGCTTTTCCGACCTACCGTTTATTACCTTTAGTTTTGCACAACTTTTGTTCTCTTGTCTCTCTGGATACAGATAGAATGCTAAACAGACGTATTGATTGCCACTTTATAAAAACGGTAAGGGCGTTTTTTGATAAAATTTTAAATAACATATTTATCAAAGGCGGTTAATTATAAACGAATAATATTTAATAGCACTGACGCTATAAAGAGCCAATTACGTTATTATACCCATAAACGAGAACGATTGTTAAGATTTTATTTTTTAACAAGCCTCGTTATTTTTCTGAAACGATTACACACTTACACACAGTTGATAATTAAAAGCAAGGACTTTCTTAGTTTTGCAGTAACGTAAATTGTTGGAATGTTAATTCCATATAATTTTTATTTATATTATGTAAAGGTACAACCAGTTTTAAACGTATTGTATGTAATAGGTTTCCATCAACCAAGGCTTAAATAAATAGATCTACTCAGGTAGCTAGATTTATATAGATATATATATTATGGGCAGTCTGTGTATAATTTATTAAAATATATAATTTCGGAATCCACCAAATCATCGCCAATATGTTGGCATATAAGTATACTAAAATTAGTGATGTTCGTTTCTTCAATAATTAGGTGATTCATGATTTTCACTACCTAACCTGACACACTCAATAACTACACAATATATATATTTTTTAATAAGATTTATTTCTCTGTATTGGTATTTATAACACCAAAAGTTAAATTTTACAAATAGTCGTATAAATACATCATTATAAATAAATAACTCTATCATGAGACCATTTCGTAAAACATTACGTAAGTTTTAAAATAAATAAAAAATTACACTCAAAAGAAACTATATGACTTACCCCCGGTTTCTCAAAGGCTATTCAACGCAAAAATTAACTAATCAGCTGTTAAATCTCTTGTTAAGGGCTCGTTGTGTTGCTAGAAGCATGATCAATCGCTTTGATTTGATCATCGAGTTTGTTAACAGAGATGTCAAAATTTAGTTCAGAATCGTCTGTCAAACGCCATTTTGGATTTCTCGAACGTTAGTTATACCATAATCATAGATTAATCTGTTGTCAAAGAGTTTGTCAAGTAATCCGTGCTTGCTAGCGAATTAACTATTAATTTTGGATTATAATAAACTGTTTTTACTAATATTTAAACAACTAAAATATTTACATGCTATTGCTATGAATGTCATGTATCTTTAGGAATTCAGCATGAGTATTTCTAGCAGTGAAGATGAAAATACAAGGTCACTAACACGTGTTTTTAAAATAAGGATGAATTTGTTCGAATGCTATAATGGAATAGTTTTAAAATCTATACCGGGTATTAAAAACACAGTACTTTGGTATTAAATGCACGGCGCTCGCGTTTATGTAAACGCGTTTACAGAAGACAGCTAACCTAACCCAACCAAACCGATACGAAACTGGTTTTGTTTTAAATTTAAAATCATCAAGTTAACCAAGCTAACCAAACCAAGACAGGAAAATTGAGAAAAATAAATCGGTTAGATTAGGTCAAACTTGTGAAACAAAGACAGCGGGAGCCGGCCGCAGCAGAGGTCGGCGAGCGCACTGAGTTTTGTGTATTAGCAACTTGATGATTTTTAAGTTAAAACAAAACAGTTTCGTCTCGGTTTGGTTAGACTTGCGAAAAAAATTTATTCGAGCTGGCCGCAAAAGCGGTCGCCGAGCGCCGTGCATTTAATACGAAAGTACTAAAAGCCTGTATTCCTATCATTGTCGATTGTAGAATAAAAATAAAGCCCTTTACTACGAGGAACAAATCAATCAGTGCCTTGGAACAAATATTATTGATAATTAGTTTCTTCTCAACAAGAGCATTCCAAATAACTGTTGCTGACCACATAAGGGTACATATGTCTACAGTTTGTAGAATAATAAGAAAAATGTATTACAATAACTATAAAAATAGTAATGTTATTTCTAACAAACTAAATAGTTAGGAACACAGATAATACAATATACTAGTTGAGAATGAGTAATGAATGAAAAATTGAATGATACACGCAATGTGACCATACTTAAAAAAAAAGTTTATGTTAAATCAATATGATCAGAGATTAGTAAATTTTACACTAATCAATGTTTCAGAAACTCGAATCACTTTGACAACGGTGTTAAGTTAACAACACATTTAGTTAATCAACGTTTTGATCAATCTTTGAGAAACCGGGGGTCAGAACTGAACATCTCACTTCAACAAAATATTTTTTGTACGCAATTCCACGCAACATTGTTCAAAAGAATTTATAAATAAGAAAAACAATTTACTTTTATCTCCGTAGTTCTATCTGTTTTTGTCATCGAGACGATATCTACCGGAGTCTGCCGAGCCGGTGTGTCGGACTGCACCGCCAGATAGGCCGTATCTATGTCTCTATTCTATGCGATAACGGATCTATTGAAAATATGTACGGACCTTTATTGGTCGAGTAGTGTGTAGGTGCATTGTTTGCTAAACTTTTAAAAACGGGAAGTAAGAACATACTTTTGTATGTTCAGATTATATACATAGTGTGAAAAGGAAGTCTTGTCAAATTAGTATTTATTAGCTAATTAACTGATTTTCTGTACACTGACCTGATCAATAATAGTCGATAATATCCATACTGTATAATCTCTTTGTACTCTAAAATACAAAATCATATTTTCCTAACAAAGCAAATCAAAGCCGACGATATCGTTATAATGATCACGTACTTACCACAATTCAACTAAGCTGTTTGCATTGATTGCGTACGAATGCGTACATTAGAGTTCGGAGAACAGTGGCCCGATTTAATAAATTCACAATCGTAGGAAATAGGCAAATAACAAACACTATGTTTGTTTCTACATTATTTACTGTTTTTAAATTACCACCGACAATAAATCTTAAAATAAAATAAACAATATCTCAAACTGTAAAACCAAACATTTTATTGGATTATAATAAACTATAAGCATACATATGATACTTATTTGATTTACCGAATAACACTAAAGCGTTAACAAACGAACAATAAAAGACTCTGTACTATGCGAATTATAACTCCATTAATGAAACGTGGTCCGGCTACTAACTCACATACCCAGCCTAATAATCCAAAAAGGACCAAACAGATAACAACAGTTCGAATGTAACGGCAATTACACAGAATGGACGGCATCAAACACGAAAATAGCATAGAATAAAACAAGGCACACAGCATAAGCCCAAGCTTCCACAGACAGGGAAGCTAGTTGTATTTTAAACATTATTGTGTAAAATTAATTTCACTATTGTATTGGTATCCACGTAAACTGTTCAGAATATCTTTTGATAGAATATTTATTTCATAACTAGTTATTTTACAAATTATTCTCACTCAAAGGAACTAATAAACCAGAAATACGTCATTAGGGAATTATTGTTTTGGTGATACTATTAACACTAACTGTGTCTTAAGTCATTAACATCTCCCATAACTGTAGTCCGGTGAAGCTGTTAAGACCTTGCTCAATAGCAAAGGTCAATAGCGTAGTTAGTTCGAAAAAAAAATCTCCCAAGACAAATGACAGCAAAAAATAAAAATAAAGTAATTGAAAAAAACTTAAGAAAAAATTTATAACAAAGAGACTTACAAATCATTTACAATGAATATACTGTGACTGTTTAAAGAGTGACAACCTTCAATCATGTGATAGTTCGTGTTCACATTTAACATTTTATATGTTAAAAACATACATAGACCGAACGAAACGCAACGCAACAATGCAAGCACTTTTACTTCACGTCGGTTTTCTGTGAGAGGGTGGTACTACCCCGGGCGAGCCGACCCATTCATGCTGAAACCAATAATAGTTTCAGCGTGACTCTATCACCATTAAACCTAAGATAAGGTTTGTTCTAAGACTCTAAAAAGTATGGGTACACATTTAAATAAGCCTAGGTTGAATTACCGGTGACAAAACCTGCGAGCGGCGTCCAGGATTTTATAACTTTCGATAATAAAACGGACAATAAACCCTTTTCTTTGTTCAAATTATCCTTTGATAGTTGGATGGCTTCACTTTCACTTCACTTTTACTACACCCGAAGGACATTGACATTGCTTTAAAATAGACAAGTAGAGGATTGACTATAATTTTTGTATTTTCTAGATGATTAGGTCAAAGCAACTACTTTTTTTATTGATTTAGAACGAGTATCAGTTACTGAGTGTCCTGTAAAAATATCGCTAACGCGTAACCAGTCACCCAGTTGACATGCTATTTTAAATAGTTCTAGTAATGGAGTTAATTACTTGTTTTATAAAAATGGTCTATATTCCCAAAGCAAATTAGACTTAATACACAACTATTTTGAAGCTTTAATTAGTATGAGAATGAAACAAGTGAAAGGAAAATTGGTAAACTAATATCATTCCCCCGATGTGTATTACTTTAGAATGCTCACAATACACAATTTTGTTAATTATATTATTATAAGCACTCTATGAACGTGGTCAGTAACAGTAATCGAACGTGTATGTTTTTACACAATCCTTTTATAAATTATACTAAAATATACATTAACTCCTTTTATTTACCAATAATTCATTTGTGAATACACACATATACATAAGAATATATACCTGAACAAAACGCGTGTTAGGACAACAGATATATGAAATCAATATATGTATAATAACTCCCCAAAACTCGCATCGATTCCTAAGAAAACTCGCTTGCGGTAAGTGGTCAGCCTTAAATATGGTTGCCGGTAGATCTAAACATTGAAATGGATGCACCTGTTATTAACGCATCGCAGTCCTTTGTTCCAACACAATAGATACTAAATTGCAACCCGAATTTCTCATATTATCGGACCGTGCTCAGGTAAACTTTTTTATAAACACGGATTTTATAATTGTGAAGTTATGAGCCCTTTGTTAGAAGATTTAACAAACAACCATCACATAATCTATATTGAATAATGAATATTTTATGAATTTACACAGCAACGAATTTAAAGTAAAATAAAAGATAAAAATAGATTTACAATTGGATAACTGCCTACATACTGTTGTTGTATAATGTATACCTCCTGCAGTGACTCCGCATTCTTCCCAGTATGGAAAGAGCTACTCAGATCTAGTAGCCGGATGCAAAACGCTTGCAAAAATTATTGCTATTACTTGCTATAAAAAAGTGTATGTAAACAAAAACCGATTATATTTAAAAAAACACGAATACAAATAATCAATTAATTATATTTTAAACTTTGGAAAAGATTTGCAACATATACGCCGCATATTGTTTCAATACCTTTGTATAGTGGTCTTCAATAAAAATACGATAAAAAATATTCAGAAGTAATCAGCCGTTTCACACAATATAGAAGAAATGTACAATATATCTAATTTAGAGTTCGCGAATCGCTTGTATCAGGCAACAGCCAAAGCCGAGGTGTGCCGCGCACCCTTGAGCTATTTGTCAAAGTAAAATCGGCTGAGTGCCTAAGCGCTCGCCTTAGTAGTCCGGTGAAGCTGTTAAGACCTTGCTTGGTCAACAGCGTAGTCAGTTCGAAAAAAAAAAAATCTAATTTAGCAAACGAACGAGAAAGGACGATTTATATTTCTTTACCAGCTGGTGCCCATGATTTTGTTCGTGTGAATATGCTTTTGACGTTCCAATATAACTACTCACTTTATTTGGATTATTTTTTATGAGTAGGCTGTATTTTATATTAATGTCAACATTATTAGTTAGCCACTATGGTAAGATGTATTGATGATCTAGTCAAGGTTCTTTTTGTTTTTCTGAAAAATACGTTCATATTTGTTAAGTAGCTTTCATGTGATACGCGTATGATTCCTAACGCGAAAAATTAATTGATCGTTTTTATTTCAATATTCGAAAAACACTAAAATCTAATTTTCAAATTAAAATAATTTAAGCATATGAATACATTTTAATCATTATTAATGTAGAACAAAAACTTTGATTTTAACATACTAAAATAACATATAATAATAAATGATTTATTAAAAAAATCCATTTTGAGTGACAAATTTCAGTTATGTTTCAAACAATTAATGAATTCCTTGAATGGAGCATTATATTTCTTCCAAGGCAATTCATGGATCCACTTATTTTTGAGGCGGTCCTACAAGATGGAGGTAGTCCAGCGAAACGGTGTGTTTATTAGTTCGATTTGCGATGTAGCCAAGTCGACAGCCCAAGCCGAGGTTTGGCCACTCTGGCACCCTTGAGCCTGTTGCTATTCAGCCTAAGCGCTCGCCTTAAAAGCCCGGTGAAGCTGTGCGGGACCGTCAGGCCAAGAGCGTTTAGTCAATTCGAAAAAAAAAAACAAAAAACGGTTAGCTGTGAAGGCCCGTTATTCCAATAGCGTTAGATAGTTTGAAAATATACGATGCAGCGCTTTCCAGTAAGTGCCGACTGCATCGATCGAAACAAACGATAAACTGTAAATATTGTTCGTTATAAATCCAGAGCTAGGTATGTGTAATTTATTAGCGATAAACCTATCAGTTTTACTGTCCAGTCGAACAACTACCACAATTAATATACGCTGGAAATAAAAAATCATATTAGAACAGTATGAATAGTAATGAACGGTTTATTGTGGCTACAAACTTATAACAAGCTACATCACACAATCACATAAACTCATCTAGCTTTAGATTAACAGCTCGTGCGTATCTATGTTCTCTATGTATATAAAAATCTCTGCACTGGCGCTGCAACACATCAACTTCCGTATCATTTACAAGATCGCCATAAAAAAATGGTATGTGCCGACTTAGATATTTGAATACTGAGATATTTAGATATATATTAATATTTACATAATATTTTTAGATACAAATCATATCTGATACATATGTAGATGTTAACTTACATAGATGTATGATAGAATGGAATTTAAATCATCACACTAGGCTAACTGTGTTGTGTACAATTTATAATTGGATTGTAGTTTCATAATGTTATAATAATTTCATTATCCATATAAATGTCAATCTGTTATCTATAATTGTACCTTAAAAATAAAATCCATTTTGCTATAACGCAACTATGGAGGCGGACTTTTGCATTCAACATTACAACACAACATATTAGTCGTTACATTTTAAAATAAGCTAAATTTAGATTAGATTAGAATTAAAACGGTACAGTATATTTATGTGTATGAGGTGACCAACATACCGTGTCATTCACCATGTAATAAAGGAGATTCCTGCAATGTAAAAAATATTCATTTGACAGTTAAGTTTTGAATAAGTTCGCAGATTCGGCAATAACCAATGTGCAACACGACGCGACACTCTCATATAAAAAGTGAAAATTCCCCTAAGAAACGACTCACCGGGCTGCTTTTATAAATTATACATTTCATGGCCGCAACAATTGACTGATCTGTGATTATAATAAGGCCCACGAACCGCATTCGGTGACCAACGACAACATGAGATAAACGTAGCCTATACTCATGTCGATACAATTCGTATTTCGTCAGAGGCGTGACTGATTCGTTCATACCGAATGTTGTAACGTAGCGGTTGACTTCGTACGAATATGCCGGTATTAGTAGTAGCTACATAAATCACATTTGAAACGTGAAAGCTTATGCACTAGAATCAGTTACAGGCGATCACATTATTACTGGAAAAGTTGCAATACGAATTTCAACTAGACTATCGTGTTGCTGAGTGGTTAACGAGCGATAAACGAAGCACGTAATGCAATGGTACATTTCTGTTTAGATTCTGTATACCGCTTATTAGTAAACAAGCGATGCAGTTAAATCCACATGTGCATGTTTCCCTTATTGGTAGGACCTGATAAATAATATTAGATACATTTTTTTAAAAATTTTATTATAGCACTAGCTTCTGCTCGCGACTTCGTCTGCGTGGAATAGTTACTCTGGGCTAACGCTAACGCGGAGCGGAAATTCCCAAAAGGAAAAAAAAACCCGATTTTGAAACATTGTTCATTGGTGCTCCATCCCTATAGGTTTTAGCGTGATGATATATAGCCTCTCTCGATAAATAAGCTATCTAACACTTAAAGATTGTTTCAAATCGGACCCGTTATTCCTGACATTAGCGCGTTCAACCAATAAAAAAAAGGTTTGCAATACATCTATACTAATATATAAAGCTGAAGAGTTTGTTTGTTTGGTTGAACGTTATGATCTCAGGAACTACCAGTCCGATTTGAGAAAGTCTTTCGGTTTTAGATAGCTCATTTATCGAGGAAGGCTATAGGCTATATATCATCACGCTAAGACCAATAGAAGCAGAGCACCAATGAAGAATGTTTCAAAATCGGGCACTTTTTT
>MU159235.1:0-19863 GCA_015888305.1 Antheraea pernyi | reverse complement strand
TGTGTACATTACAGAAACGTTTTTTCAAAAACATTTGTAACTACGACACTCACGCCAACTGTAACATGTAACGTGTACATTAGGTATATGAATACAAATAGTATATCGAGTGGGATGTGATTTATCATCAGCAACATAACTGGAACTTCAACCTACTATATACCAAACTCAGTACTCACTAACACTATATAAGAAAGTAATGAAAATTATAAGCTATACATTATCGAACAATATATCTTAAATCTTTTATTTTATAGATAGATATAATATGCCCGTATTGTCGATATACTTAAGTTATTCTTATACGTTGCTATAATAACTGAGTTATAAGTTTTTCAAAAAAATTTGTAACTACGACACTCACGCCAACTGTAACATGTAACGTGTACATTAGATATATGAATACAAATAGTATATCGAGTGGGATGGGATTTAATATACATATACTAATACTAGCTGTTACCCGCGGCTCCGCACGCGCTTTTTAAAAAATGTATTAAAGAAATGGAAAATTGTGAGTGGGTGTGTACATTACAGAAAAGTTTTCGAGCCGATATTCAAATTACAATAACTTTTGATAGACTGGACCGATTTTAATGAAACAAAGACTAAGTTACTCTCGAGGATTTTCTCTTTTTATTGTGAATCCAGTGCTTTAGCAGTGATCCTTGTTCATACAAACAGGCAGACAGATAGACAGACATATATCTAAAAATGATTGAAAGTATTCTATTATATCTTATTCCTAGACACCGGCAACATTTTTTTTTTTCGAAAATCGAAAAAGTACAGACTCTTTAGATTTACATTCATATTATATGTATAGATAGATATAATAGTTATGCGTAACATTACCTACCTATAATGCTTATTAGTATAGTTTGTTTTGAAATATAATGAAGTCAATAACATAAGTATTCTAGTAAGCAAATAACATAGAGATAAAGATTTTCAAAATAACGTAATCTTCACAAAGCGTTCTTCCATTGACTAAAATATCCCAAAAGGAGTTTATCAGTAATCTACAGTAAAACTAGCACACAGTCTTGGTTCTAATAATAACCGAAGTACAGTGATTCCGTTGACCTTAATCAATTATAGTTAAAGTAACAGTTACGGCATCAGTTTGCTAACATGACCTAACCTAACCCACGGAGCACGGTCGTAATGACGAGTACGCGGCGCCGCGCCGCGCCGCTGTCGTTCTACAAAAAACCATATCGAATCGATGTTAAAGCATACCTACAGCGGGCGCCCGGTCCACACGCACACGCCACCGACCATTCAATATCAATTTTCATACTTTATTGCCTATACAAAAGGTCGACCTCAATCATTTTCAAATTAAAACATTTACGATGTATAGTTTAAAAAGCAATTTATTAATATTATTACTGTTTCGAATGTAAAGATACAAAGAGTTACCTTGTACCGTAATTTCCACTTAAACATTCGAATACAGTTACAAATATAAACAATAATGATGTAAGTATGTTAATTATACAATGGTACACTTTAATAAAGAGTATCACGAATTTATATTACCCTGGCTTGTGCCCGCGACTTTATTCTCGTGCAAATGATTTTAGTATCTCATGAGAAGTACGCGTTTTATTAAGATTGATTGTGGGTTGTGTTTAATTGTTAAAATTGTAATTATGTTATTGATATTCTAATCTTCAAATCGGTTGAACCGATTTTAACGATACTTCACTGGTATTTGGAGAAATTTACAGGTCTAGATTAATATCAATAACATAATTACAATTTTAACAATTAAACACAACCCACAATCAATCTTAATAAAACGCGTACTTCTCATGAGATACTAAAATCATTTGCACGAGAATAAAGTCGCGGGCACAAGCCAGTGTAATATAAATTCGTGATACTCTTTATTAAAGTGTACCATTGTATAATTAACATACTTACATCATTATTGTTTATATTTGTAACTGTATTCGAATGTTTAAGTGGAAATTACGGTACAAGGTAACTCTTTGTATCTTTACATTCGAAACAGTAATAATATTAATAAATTGCTTTTTAAACTATACATCGTAAATGTTTTAATTTGAAAATGATTGAGGTCGACCTTTTGTATAGGCAATAAAGTATGAAAATTGATATTGAATGGTCGGTGGCGTGTGCGTGTGGACCGGGCGCCCGCTGTAGGTATGCTTTAACATCGATTCGATATGGTTTTTTGTAGAACGACAGCGGCGCGGCGCGGCGCCGCGTACTCGTCATTACGACCGTGCTCCGTGGGTTAGGTTAGGTCATGTTAGCAAACTGATGCCGTAACTGTTACTTTAACTATAATTGATTAAGGTCAACGGAATCACTGTACTTCGGTTATTATTAGAACCAAGACTGTGTGCTAGTTTTACTGTAGATTACTGATAAACTCCTTTTGGGATATTTTAGTCAATGGAAGAACGCTTTGTGAAGATTACGTTATTTTGAAAATCTTTATCTCTATGTTATTTGCTTACTAGAATACTTATGTTATTGACTTCATTATATTTCAAAACAAACTATACTAATAAGCATTATAGGTAGGTAATGTTACGCATAACTATTATATCTATCTATACATATAATATGAATGTAAATCTAAAGAGTCTGTACTTTTTCGATTTTCGAAAAAAAAAAATGTTGCCGGTGTCTAGGAATAAGATATAATAGAATACTTTCAATCATTTTTAGATATATGTCTGTCTATCTGTCTGCCTGTTTGTATGAACAAGGATCACTGCTAAAGCACTGGATTCACAATAAAAAGAGAAAATCCTCGAGAGTAACTTAGTCTTTGTTTCATTAAAATCGGTCCAGTCTATCAAAAGTTATTGTAATTTGAATATCGGCTCGAGGTAAGTACGAGAGAAAAGTAGTAATATACATATACTAATACTAGCTGTTACCCGCGGCTCCGCACGCGCTTTTTAAAAAATGTATTAAAGAAATGGAAAATTGTGAGTGGGTGTGTACATTACAGAAAAGTTTTTTCAAAAAAATTTGTAACTACGACACTCACGCCAACTGTAACATGTAACGTGTACATTAGATATATGAATACAAATAGTATATCGAGTGGGATGGGATTTATCATCAGCAACATAACTGGAACTTCAACCTACTATATACCAAACTCAGTACTCACTAACACTATATAAGAAAGTAATGAAAATTATAAGCTATACATTATCGAACAATATATCTTAAATCTTTTATTTTATAGATAGATATAATATGCCCGTATTGTCGATATACTTAAGTTATTCTTATACGTTGCTATAATAACTGACAATTCTGAAGTTATGTGGTAAGTATCAACGCTAACATTTTCAAAGTTTATTTTGTTTTCGTATTCAAAATTTTATACTACTTTTATTTCCAATTTTTTATTTGTTCTATATTACGTATTATAAAAATAAAGTTTGTGTATGTACAATTAAAATAACAACTTTTTGATGAATGGATATGGCTACAAATGACCAAAAAAAACTTTTTTTATACTTTGTCTATATTTTTATATTATTATATTTTGTCTGTTTGTTTGTTTGTCCTGGGTAATTTCCAATACGACTGGACCTATTTTAACGGGAATTTTACTTTTTACTGCCAGATAACCGAAATTATAGCGGTTGACATATTCTACTTTATTTGTCCGCGGCTTCGTCCGCATTACTTTGGGCCGATTTTCACGGGGTATTTACTGGTAGATAACAGACCTTAAAAAAGTAATTAATAATCTCAGGAACTACCAGTCCGATTTGAGAAAATCCTTCGGTTTTAAATAACTCATTTATCGAGGAAGGCTACAGGCTATATATCATCACGCTAAGACCAATAGAAGCAGAGCACCAATGAAGAACGTTTCAAAATCGGGCACTTTTTTCCTTTTGAGAGATTTCGTTAGTAGTAGTAATAATATTCGTTCAATAGGACAGGCGAAGGAATTAATCCATACTGCCAATTCTGAAGTTGTCAATATAGGTATTTCTTATATATCCTTTAATCAATTTTATTCCATGTCTAAGTTACAATAAAGGCATAAGCGCCAAATCTTCTATATAATATGTCGTACATTATTTTAACCATCATTATTATTTTCTTAGTCTTCATAATCATAAAACAAAATTGTTCAAATAAAGATTTCGTTAGCGTTAGTATTATATACGTTGCCATGGTAACGTGGTAAGTTTCTATCGCAAACATTTTCGAAGTTTATTTTGTTTTCCTATGGAAAAAGTTTATACTACTTTTATTTCTAATTTTTTATTTGTTCTCTATTACGTATTATAAAAATAAAGTTTATGTATGTACAATTAAAATAACAACTTTTTGATGAATGGCTAAGGCTACAAATGAACAAAAAAAATTTCTTTATACTTTGTCTATATTTTTATATTAGTATATTTCTCTGTTTGTTTGTTTGTTGCGGGTAATCTCCAAAACGGCTGGACCTATATTTACGGGAATTTTACTTTTTACTGCCAGATAGTCGAAATTATAGCGGTTGACATGTTCTATTTTATTTTTCCGCGGTTTCGTCCGCATGGCTATTTCCAAAATGGTTGGACCTATTTTCACGGGGTATTTACTGGTAGATAGCAGACCTTATAAAAAGTAATTTAGGTTTTTTATTCGCCTTCGGCCGCAGTGGAATATCCGTAATGCTTGAACTGATTTTCACGGGACTTTCACTGGAAGATAACTCACCTTATAAGAAGTAACTATTTTATTTTGTTTCTCAAGACTTTGTCCGCAATATCCTACTATCTCCTAATTGATTGGACCGACTTTCACGGGGCTTTTACGGGCAGATAACTAGCGGGCTCGGAAGACGTTGTCGCGCCCGGATAATAGAATGAAAACTTTGACAAATTATACCTAAACCTTCCCCATGAATTATCATTCTATCTACTGGTGAAAACAGCATGAAAATGGTAGTTTTTGACTTTATCGCGAACAGATAAGCTGACAGAGGACTTTTTTAACCGACTTCGAAAAAGGAGGAGGTTACTATGTTCGGTTGTATGTATTTTTTTCATGCATGTTAATCGATATTTTAGTTAATTATGAACCGATTTTAATGATTCTCTTTTTATTTGAATTGGTACACTATGTAGTGATTGACTGCTACGTATGTATTAGTCCATGTGAAATTGATGACGTGAGACGTGTGCCTTATTGACTCCAAGAATAAATATACATAATTGAAAGTCATATATTTGTATGTAATATGAATTATATCATCTTTTTGGTCAATTTGGCTGCCATATTGTCTTATTTTCCACGTTTGCTTCTACATAACTCAGTTATTATAGCAACGTATAAGAATAACTTAAGTATATCGACAATACGGGCATATTATATCTATCTATAAAATAAAAGATTTAAGATATATTGTTCGATAATGTATAGCTTATAATTTTCATTACTTTCTTATATAGTGTTAGTGAGTACTGAGTTTGGTATATAGTAGGTTGAAGTTCCAGTTATGTTGCTGATGATAAATCCCATCCCACTCGATATACTATTTGTATTCATATATCTAATGTACACGTTACATGTTACAGTTGGCGTGAGTGTCGTAGTTACAAATTTTTTTGAAAAAACTTTTCTGTAATGTACACACCCACTCACAATTTTCCATTTCTTTAATACATTTTTTAAAAAGCGCGTGCGGAGCCGCGGGTAACAGCTAGTATTAGTATATGTATATTACTACTTTTCTCTCGTACTTACCTCGAGCCGATATTCAAATTACAATAACTTTTGATAGACTGGACCGATTTTAATGAAACAAAGACTAAGTTACTCTCGAGGATTTTCTCTTTTTATTGTGAATCCAGTGCTTTAGCAGTGATCCTTGTTCATACAAACAGGCAGACAGATAGACAGACATATATCTAAAAATGATTGAAAGTATTCTATTATATCTTATTCCTAGACACCGGCAACATTTTTTTTTTTCGAAAATCGAAAAAGTACAGACTCTTTAGATTTACATTCATATTATATGTATAGATAGATATAATAGTTATGCGTAACATTACCTACCTATAATGCTTATTAGTATAGTTTGTTTTGAAATATAATGAAGTCAATAACATAAGTATTCTAGTAAGCAAATAACATAGAGATAAAGATTTTCAAAATAACGTAATCTTCACAAAGCGTTCTTCCATTGACTAAAATATCCCAAAAGGAGTTTATCAGTAATCTACAGTAAAACTAGCACACAGTCTTGGTTCTAATAATAACCGAAGTACAGTGATTCCGTTGACCTTAATCAATTATAGTTAAAGTAACAGTTACGGCATCAGTTTGCTAACATGACCTAACCTAACCCACGGAGCACGGTCGTAATGACGAGTACGCGGCGCCGCGCCGCGCCGCTGTCGTTCTACAAAAAACCATATCGAATCGATGTTAAAGCATACCTACAGCGGGCGCCCGGTCCACACGCACACGCCACCGACCATTCAATATCAATTTTCATACTTTATTGCCTATACAAAAGGTCGACCTCAATCATTTTCAAATTAAAACATTTACGATGTATAGTTTAAAAAGCAATTTATTAATATTATTACTGTTTCGAATGTAAAGATACAAAGAGTTACCTTGTACCGTAATTTCCACTTAAACATTCGAATACAGTTACAAATATAAACAATAATGATGTAAGTATGTTAATTATACAATGGTACACTTTAATAAAGAGTATCACGAATTTATATTACACTGGCTTGTGCCCGCGACTTTATTCTCGTGCAAATGATTTTAGTATCTCATGAGAAGTACGCGTTTTATTAAGATTGATTGTGGGTTGTGTTTAATTGTTAAAATTGTAATTATGTTATTGATATTAATCTAGACCTGTAAATTTCTCCAAATACCAGTGAAGTATCGTTAAAATCGGTTCAACCGATTTGAAGATTAGCTCGAACCAAAAGACACTTGAATTTTATTTATGTGTATACATGACGTCTATCTTTCGTCTAAAGCTCAAATCATGCAGCTGTACATTTTGATGTATAGCAAGAGAAACAAAAAAAAATTGTCAAAGTGAAAAATTAGTCGGACCACACATCGTGCTACTTGAGAAATGTGTTTATTTTTTTTATGACTTAGCAGTAAAAAAGATCACAAGATACTACCGAAACTAAAATATTTTTATAAGAGCATAAAAATTTTGACGGTCTTGTGGTTACATAACGAAATACAGACGTGACATCCGCAGGTTCGAGCTCCGGTATGATCCGTGTAATTTTAAGTAATTTGCGTACATTAAACAATTTAAATTAGTAACATTTATCTATCGGTTTACGCTAAGGAAACTGAACAGTTGAGATATATATATTCTTTTAGTGATAGTACTAATGGAAAAATATATAGATGTGGATTTCTCGATGGGTAAATTTGAGAAGACGTCGAACACTGACGTAAAAATTATGCCTGTACCTACGGGCAGTAGCCTCGTAGCCTAGCGTATGGTTAACGAGTATAATTTGTCATATGTGCGTTAGTCAAATTAGGCTAACCATTACCCATATCAGTGTTATAGCGTACAATTATCATTTTACGACGTTTTTTTTAACAAATATAAACAATAATGACGTAAGTATGTAATATACCTGTTAATTATACAATGGTACACTTTAATAAAGAGTATCACGAATTTATATTAAACTGGCTTGTGCCCGCGACTTTATTCTCGTGCAAATGATTTTATTATCTCATGAGAAGTACGCTTTTTATTAAGATTGACTGTGGGTTGTGTTTTATTGTTAAAATTGTAATTTTGTTATTGATATATTAAATCTCGTATACCTTTTGCCGATTTCAAGTTACTTCTGTTAAATTTTATTATTACTGCCTCGCTCCTATGCCAGAGTGTATTAATTATGTAGCCTAGATCAGTAAAAAGCTGGATATGCACAGGCTGGTCCCGAAACGCGACCCGCAGAAGCGGTCTGGCGGGCTTTTTCGCCATATACATGGTGGTTGCGACCCAGTCAGGTTGTAAAACCCTACCACCCCGCTTTCGCCATTGCCTCGTTCGTTATTCAGCAGGGTGCACACAACGTGGTTGGCTTGGAAGTCTCAAGTCTTAGATGTTACTCGACACCCCTTACACCCCAAAAGAGTGATTTTTGTATGGATACAATGTTTAAAAATATATATCGTCAGTATCTACTTGTTAGAATTTAGTCCACATTTCTAGTTTATATCGTTAGTTTAGCTTGGGAAGTCATCGCATTTTGTATAGGACAATGGTGTCTACCAAAACTTGGTTCAACCGATTTGAAGATTAGCTCGAACCAAAAGACACTTGAATTTTATTTATGTGTATACATGACGTGTATCTTTCGTCTAAAGCTAAAATCATGCAGCTGTACATTTTGATGTATTGCAAGAGAAACAGAAAAAAATTGTCAAAGTGAAAAATTAGTCGGACCACACATCGTGCTACTTGAGAAATGTGTTTATTTTTTTTATGACTTAGCAGTAAAAAAGATCACAATATACTACCGAAACTAAAATATTTTTAAAGGAGCATAAAAATTGTGATGGTCTTGTGGTTATATAACAAAATACAGACGTGACATCCGCAGGTTCGAGCTTCGGTATGATCCGTGTAATTTTAAGTAATTTGCGTACATTAAACAATTTAAATTAGTAACATTTATCTGTCGGTTTACGCTAAGGAAACTGAACGCTTGAGATATATTCTTTTAGTAATAGTACTAATGGGAAAATATATAGATGTGGATTTCTCGATGGGTAAATTTGAGAAGACGTCGAACACTGACGTAAAAATTATGCCTGTACCTACGGGCAGTAGCCTCGTAGCCTAGCGTATGGTTAACGAGTATAATTTGTCATATGTGAGTTAGTCGAATTACGCTTCCCATCATCAATTTCAGTGTTATAGTATGAAATTATCATTTTTCTACAGAGTTTTTTTTAATTGTAGCACGGCAAAATTACTGCACTGTGCCTGATGGTAAGCACAGTACAATCCAGAAACAATAGCGACCACCGAGTGACGGAATATCCATTGCCGGTCGCCGCTGTCATGCCGGCCTGCGAAAAGCTGGATATGCACAGGCTGTTCCCGATACGCGACCCGCAGAATAGAATCACTATGACGGGCTTTTTCGCCATATACATGGTGGTTGCGACCCAGTCTGACTGTAAAACCCTACCACCCCGATTTCGCCATTGCCTCGTTCGTTAATCAGCAGGGTGCACCACGTGCAGGTGAGGTTGGCTTGGATGTCTCAAGTCTTAGATGTTATTCGACACCCCTTACACCCCAAAGAGTGATTTTTGTATGGATACAGTGTTTAAAAAATATATATTGTCAGTATCTACTTGTTAGAATTTAGTCCGCACTTTTAGTTTATATCGATAGTTTAGCTTGGGAAGTCATCGCATTTTGCAAAAGACAACGGTGTCTACCAAAACTTGGCAATATTATGCTGGCCTGTGAATATCATAAAGATAATTAATTAACTAGTTTACTACATAAAGACGCACAATAATTCTAATTATTTTGTATACATATTATTATAAATAAACTTTAAAAAATGTTTAATTTTTATATTTTAATTGTGAAATCCTTAACAAATTATACACCAAAACCATCATCATGAATCACTTTATCGACTGGTGAAAACCGCATGAAAATCCGTTTAGTAGTTTTTGAGTTTATCGCGAACAGACAGACAGATAGACGCAGCAGGGGACTTTGTTTTATACTATGTAATAAATAATTAACAATATGAAATGTTAAATTAAATAAAAATCAATAATAATAAAAAAATTGTTTTGTTATTTATGCTACTGAAATCATGGGCTCAAACAACATATTTAATTGCAAATTGTGTTCACACATTTTAAACGGGTTCAAATTATAACTTTATAAACTGTTAAATTGTTATTTTTTTCCATTATAAAAAGTTGGATGTTTAATAAAAACCCGATGATGATTTTTCGAACCATACAACGGCGAACAAATATCTTATATAAAAGTGCATGTTTTTGTAACACATTTTTTCCTCATACACAATATTGACACGACAGTCTCCCAAACCATTAGTAGAATTAAATTCCCCACCTGTTAGCGTCGAGTAGATTGAAAGACTCGTTTGTGTTCATAATCACAATTTCACGGTTACTTATAGAGAGAACAAACATGTTAAACTGTCGGTCACGGTATCTGTTTTTCTGTACACACAGAGCAGCGTACGTGCGGGAAAAGGCTAAATCGTATAGGTATATATACAGATTATAGCCATTTATGTATAGCAGATGTATGTGATATAAGTTTTTGTAGGTGGTAAGGGCACGCTGAGGCTGTTACTGGTTCCAGCATGAATGAGTCGGCTCGCCCGGGGTACTACCACCCGACCCACAGAAACACTCACGTGAAGTAACAGTGCTTGCATCGTTGCGTTTCGTTCGGTCAGTGAGAGCGGCGGAGGACCACCTCCCTTCCTCCCTTCTCCCTCCCCGCCAAACACAGGCTGGCAACGCACTTTCGTCTTCTCTGGTGTTGCTAGTGTCTATGGACGTTGGTGATCGCTTAGCATCAGCTGACCCACCTGTTCGTTTGCCTCCCACCTGCACTTGAGAGACAGTCTTCCTGTAAGTTAAGCGTATTTCCATCTTAAGCAAAATCATCACTTACAATCGAATGAGATTGTGGTCAAAGGCTAAAAAAACTATAAAATATTAAAAGTCATATTTATTTTAATTTACATATATTCAATATTTTATTCTACCTAATTATATATCAACGTCACGTAATTATACGTTCATGTCATTTTACAACTCTAAAACTTAAGGTATGTCGCTGCATGTCGTCATAATTCAGATTTAACGAAACACCGTTAATATTCAATTTGCTTTAACAGCACGCAAGCTTCAACCATTCATTTCTAAGACTATAAAACGTTTTAATGACTCGCGCGAGTCGTGTTACCATCACAAACTAGTAATCACAGACTTCATTTAAACGAGCTTCCACGTGTAAATTTTCCTTAGACAAACGATGAGAATCTTCCGCATAATGTCAACAACATCGTGAATATACGAAGGGAACGTATCAACCGCGATCACCACTCGACGCGATGCGACGCCACGCCACGCAACTCTGAACAAACACCCCGTGAAGTCATAAAAACCGAACCGTAGTAATTCCAAAGGACACCTATAAATTCTTTATTTTATGGTCGCGAGCATATATTTAATTCTAAGAGCATCCCCACTGTTTCCTTTTTGTCATATAAATAAAGAATTTATAGTGAATTTAACGTGTTCTGTAATCAGTATTTTAAACGCTTGGAAGCGATTGTGGAACAATGTAGAGATTTTAATGTGACACAGTAACAGCGAAGTACATATTATCCATTTTAATAATCCTGTTTTATTAATAAGAAAACATTTTAATAGAAAAAGAGTTCGATGGTCATATAGATATAGTAAGAAGACATCAGTGGCAAACCTAAGGTAACGCGTGCCACCACAGGTGGCTCGTATGAAAAGAAAGAATCTTCACGTCACAGTTAAAATTTGTTTTAGTAATAATTTCATAAATGGAATGAAATCGGTACTTTGTACGTATATAATAGTTATATTATAGGTACGGTCTACTATGCAACAAAACAAACTTTACTTACGATACATATTGTTAAATTGTTTAAAATTTTAGACTTTCTAGAGCAACTATAAACGTTTCATAAATAAGAATTGATCATTAAAGGCAAAATGTATTGAATACAGTACTTTACTATCTTACTTATTTTTTTAAAATCCTTATACATAAATTTCGTCTGTGCTGTCACTGAACTCCTCCTAAACGGCTGGACCGATTTTAATAAGAATACGAATTGATCATTAAAGGCAAAATGTATTGAATACAGTACTTTACTATCTTACTTATTTTTTTAAAATCTTTATACATAAATTTCGTCTGTGCTGTCACTGAACTCCTCCTAAACGGCTGGACCGATTTTAATAAAACTTTGTGTGCGTGATCCAGTGGATCCGAGAATGGTTTAGATTCACAATTGGACCCGGTAGGTGGCGCTGCGGTTGAATTTTAGTTTATTTTATTATCAAGGCAGGACAACGTCTGCCCGGCCCGCTAGTATGACTATAAAATAATAAAACATTTATTGTTGATTACCTGCTCAATGTTAAATGATTAGCAATATTCTGCACAGTAATACTGATATGATGAAATGTTGTCTAACCTGAATTACGTAGTATTAATAAAATATTATAAATATAGTTATAAAATGTATTTACAATTTACGTTAATGTGTAATCATTAGGATTCCCTAGTATCTAGCATACGCTTAGAATTGATTTGGGATTTTGGTGTTTCGGCGAATATTTTATTGGTCAAATAATGTGTAAGTAAATAAGTTATTTAGACCCTAAGCAAATATAGATTTTATTGATTGTTTCTGGAACAAAAGAATAAATTCTTTATTAACTTTTTAATAATACGCGTAGGAGCATTATGCATCGCCGAACAACGATCTTGATGTTTAATTTAATTTTATGATTTTTCAAAACTAAAGGTCTCACTGGTTTTTAGATTGAATGTGGGCAATACCTATAGTCGTAATTTTTTTTATCGTTATTTTATTACATACTTTGCATTTTAATCACAATAAAAAAAAGCAATAATTCACCGTGAATTCTGTTTACACACTGTTGTTTTTGATATTAATATAAGTATTTTACTAATATTAATGGAAGGAACAAAATAATGCTATAAATACCAAATTCCTTATAATTAATCACGTTTGCTACCCGTTCGTAATTCATAGCCATTTAAATATCATCATTATAATTATTACTATTATCAGATATTGTTAATAGACAATTAAGTCAATTTAATAAAACAAATTCTTACCATTAAAGTATAAAAACTTTAAAAGTTTTAAATCCACGATCTACATATAAAGAACTTTATCATAGTGAAAAATATCACAATATGTAGTTTTATAATGGAGCATATTTGATTTTAACCATTCTAATATAACTCGCCACTAGATGGCATTCCACTTCTACATCGTTAAACTGATCATCATAAAAATTTAAATGTGCAAATATCTGAGCGCAGAAAATGTTTAAACAAAATATCCATTTTTCTCGACTATTTATTACACCAAATAATAACAAACGCCATCGAAACTTCGAGAACAAATAGTAATAAAATAAATACAATATACTACAAAAAAAAAACCAATAAATACAAAGTGTAACAAAGAATTAGGAGAACCAGTCCAGCGAATCTATACTGAATTTCCAGTACAATAGTGACGGTTTCTACTTCTAACGGTTACATCGAATATGAATAAAAAAATTCTCAAAATCTCATCATTACTATAATACCAAAGATGCTTGTCCACCCACAATTATTATCGTATCAGTAAGCACAATGGTAAGGTTTACAAAGCTAAATAGTGACGCAGCGTCATAGTTTCAAGAAGGAGCCCTATGAAAACACTCAACTCGAATCAAAATGCCATTCAAACAGGTTATGTCTCTACATAACCAAAATCAACATATTGCTCGAAAGGCCAATGCAACAAACGCAATAAAAAATTCTGCATTCGGAACACTAGTTGAACTGTTGAATATTCGGGATATTTGAGTATTGTTCAAAGTCTATTGAAATGGACCACAAAGGAAAATTACTTTATACATAACTATATTTTAAAATCAATATAATCGTAAATTACTTGGAACAAAGACACACATATTACGTATGGACCTGAAACGTGACCATTGTACTGGAAGACATCATTAAAGATTAGAATCAAGCCTTCTAGAACACATGGATAATCTAAATATCTTAAACAAGGAGTATATTTTTAGAAATTTGCATGACGAAACCATATAAGAACCTGATTACTATCGAGTTACATTCGAGTAAAATCCTCTTAGTTATATTTTAACTACTTTCCTTTAGAACGAAAAATTGTAAAGAATATGTTCTTATATACTAACAAAACAAAGCTATAATGGCTCAGAATCTTATTGTAATCGTTTATGAGTAAAATCCTCTTAGTTATATTTTAACTACTTTCTTTTAGAACGAAAAATTGTAAAGAATATGTTTCTTATATACTAGCAAAACAAAGCTACAATGGCTTAGAATCTTATTGTAATCGTTTATTATAGGCATGGTGTTAGTTCAGGTGTCAAGGTCTCAAAGAAGCTATCATCGTAAAATCAATATTTGCTAAAGATATACGTAGGGCATCGTATTACTTTGCGAATAATGCGTTACGCAACTTGTTTGCTTAGGACTGTGAAATGAAGCCGACTGTATTCTCCATAATTATAGATTCATATATAATAGAATATTTTTACTAGAGCCTTTGTACTGGTAAATTCAGTTATTATTTGTATTATAAATTGTTATAAATTGAAATAACGTCGATACGTAGACAGATAACTAATGTTATCATACAGATAAATAAAAACCTTTTTGTTTACGCCAAATGTTTTTTTAATAACATTAATTTGAAGTGTTCAATATTTTTATTAGTTTTTAAATAGTACAAAAGAATGAAGACTATAACTTGTTCTATATAAAAAATGTTTTCACTTTTCAAAGATATTATTCGTGGCGAGTATTTCTCTTAATAAAGGCAGACTATGCAAAACTGGTGTATGCTCTCTGATAAAATTCAATACAAAAATATTTCTTACAGTATGTTGTTTTGAAAAGTTAAATTTGTCAACAATAATAAAAGTCGTTACGGTTCCTCCCACGGCGTGTAGAGGGCCGCCCACACCACGGTGCACGATGACGTGGCTTTAATGATACAAGTGGAATACTTTACAATAAAGTATTGATTTATTCAACGTGTTTTCATATTCCAGGCCCG
Organism: Antheraea pernyi; assembly: GCA_015888305.1. NCBI lineage: Eukaryota > Metazoa > Arthropoda > Insecta > Lepidoptera > Saturniidae > Antheraea > Antheraea pernyi. The sequence goes on along the minus strand of MU159235.1, from coordinate 4,927 downwards.
ACAGCAATCTGGTATGTACATTTTTCTTAGACGTGAACTGGTTACCGTATACAGGAATTTTGTTAATTTGACAGCTTAAGACAAATCGTCCAATACTATTTCCTAGGCAATCTACTTAAAAAGTGGTTTATTTATTATCAACGATACACATGTATTATCAAATAAATTATAGTGTGATTTAATTTAAATATCTTGGGCATATTGTTAACGCTGATAGGAAGGACGATAGTGATCTTGAAAGAACGTATGATTTTTTACTTTTCTGCTCTTTCTATGAGGCAGTTATATTTACATTTTACTGATATGTATTGCGTATCGAGTGGCAGATGTATTGGGGTAACATGCAGTTGCAGTTTTATGAGACAATGGTGGTAGAGCCACGCTGAAACTATTACTGGTTTCAGCATGAATAGATCAGCTCGTCGTCGGGGTAGTAGAAAACCGACGTGAAGTAACAGTGCTTGCATTGTTGCGTTTCGTTCGGTCAATGATAGCGCTGGAGGCCCACCTCCCCTCTCCCTCCCCTAACCCTTCCCCCCAAAGGGTGGCAACGCACTTTCAACTCCTCTGGTGTTGTTTAGTGTCCATGGACGGCGGTGATCGCTTAACATCAGGTGACCCACATGTTCGTTTGCCACCTATGACATAAAAAAAAGACAACATTTTCGGAAGAAACTCACCAAAACTCTTAGCTGATAACGCAATATAATTACAATTTACTAATACACTCGAACTGACTTCGCTATTGACCTGGCAAGGTCTTCACAGCTTCGCCGGACTACTAATGCGAGCGCTTAAGACTCTCAGCCGATTATATATTTAGGTAACACGCTAAAGGGCGCACGGCACACCTCGGCTTGGGCTGTTACCTGAGAAATCCCGTCTGACCTAGCTAAACTATTCTAAGCTAGTCATACATATATTCGTTTGTGAATGGTGGAACCATTATTGTTTATATTATGTGTACTTATGGTGCAGGAAAATGTCATGATAAAACCGTAGTATGATGATAGGGCGATGATGGCTCAGTAATTAATGTGTCCGGACACGGCGTCCGTCGTCGTAGGTTCGAATCCTTGCGAGTAAGCCGAAGTTTTCAGTGAAGGGAAACTTCTTAACTAAATCCATAGCACAGTGGTATAGGGAGTTTTCTAAGCCTGGCTAGCCAGTTCCCACACTCAAGTTGGGAAATTATCGCCAAACACTTATAGCTGTATTCCGGCAGTTGCACTTGAGAGATAGGCAGTTCATCATCTAAAATCACATCATCATTTAACATCAGGCTGCAGGTTAACATCAGGTAGTTGAACGCTAAAACTTATACGGTGTTATTAAAAAAAAGTTAAATACGTATTGAACCCTGGCTTTAAAAATGTCTCATTTAAATACATGATTGCTGATTGGTCGCCATCTTGCTCTTTTGTCTCGCTTTGGTTACGTTAGGTTAGACTTGTGAAAAAGGATAACGCGAACTTGCCTCGGGCGAGCGCCGTGCATTTATTAGAAAACTTTTTTAAACCAAGTATTTAATACGTATTTAACTTTTTTGTAATAACACGGATAGAGTATTAAAAAATTAAAGCTGTGAAGTTATTTTGTTAGTCTGAAGCGACATATACCTGAGCCTTTCTCGTATATTATAACAATGCCCAATGGGGATTATAAGGATTACATTTACACTTATTGTATACGTACAAAAATAATTATTATGTTGGTTAAGAAACGATTATAATAGAAAGTTATTAAACACAAGATGAAATCCATTGCATCTATACTGCCTTTAACTATTTTTTACAAAAGATTAAAGAAAAGTAAAACATACTTTTGTTTGCAAAAAAACATTGTAATCTTCTGATTCTTCACAGAGCTGTAAAGCAGCTTCTACTATCTATAAGATCCTTTCTAATGGCTTACCAGTAGTAACAATTCAGGGGAGAACAATGAGCAATAATTGTTTTGGTTATACAAGTAGGTACATTTATAGTTTCAGAACTACGACTACAGTGTGGATTATAGATATATTTTTACAATTTCTTTGAGGATTTATCTTATCGTCCCCGTATCATCGATATTAGAATATTAATCATTACATATAATAATCAAGTATCAGTTTGGTACGCACATATAAAATACCTATTTATTATAATAAGAATATATATACACTGTTATATTAAGAGAATATATACATTTAAAGCGAATTAACTACAGATTATATTTAAATTCGTAACTGATTTGATTTTCTTCGACAGCTGCTACTTTGGGGGTTGATATGATGAGGATAATTCTCAGTTTTCGAATGGGAGTTACTATATGTATGTATATCAAGTGTTTATTGTAAAACATAGCACAAGTTACGCTTATATAGATTAGAATTAAATGGACGTGTATTTATTATAATTAAATCATCATATGTACTTCAAATAAATGAATAAAAATAACTAAAACATTGAAAGTTCAGCACGATTGTAGTAAATTTGTATACAAAACATGAAACCTCATGGCACACACAAATCCAAACTACTCAAATGTAAACTGCGCAATTTGTTCTCTGTTTAATATATTTTTATTAATAACTAGCCGACCCGTGCCCACTTCGTTGGGCGGTAATACGTAAGCGTGGAATGGTTATTTTGCGCTAAGACGAAGCGGAAGCTCTGAAAAGGAAAAAATACCCCGATTTTGCAACATTCTTCATTGCTGCTCCGCTCCTATGTGTCTTAGCGTGATGATATATGAATGAGCTATATAACACTGAAAGAATTTTCCAAATCGGACCAGTAGTTCCTGAGATTACCCCTTACAACGTCACAAACTCACAAACTCTACCTCTTTATAATATTAGTATAGACTACGTTCAGCTCGCGTTACTATTGATTTTATTTATCCCTGAATAGTCATATTTTTTTAGATCTAAAGTACCGTGTTTCCTTTTATGTTCCCCTGATAATGTGCATAAAAAATTCCATGATGATTAGGTATGAAGGTAAAGCGTGAAAACGTAACAAACAGACATACATTCACATTTATAATATTAGTAAGGAAATAAGGATTTAACTAGATTCAATTATTTACTTAAGAGAGCTATTATAAGTAGTGTAGAGTGTTGCCTTTAATAATAAGAGTATGAGAGGATATAACTCGATTAGACATAATTCATTGAACTTTGATTAAATTGTAGTAGATTGTAAAAGCAAATAATCTCAATCAAAGTATTTATAAGGTCAAGCTAATAAAATGATCAATTTATGATTGGTTACTTTATATGACTGTCTTTATATAACATGTTTTAGTGTGGGTAGCAGCTAGTGTAAATAATATGGTCATGTGAATTAAATGTCTGTTAAGAATAAGGCGGGGAGTACAGCTGTGGGACGATAGAATCGTATCCGGTAGTCGTTTACACTTGTGATATTAATCATAGCGTCGACGCCTACGGGGCGGAGCCGGGTTTATTAACTCTGTGTGGAGTTATTAAAAATCAATGCCCAAGGACATTATACCATCTTGATGCTAACTGATTATAGATTTTGTAAACAATAAACACGTTTAATATAAAGCGATATCCATATATGAATGTGAAATAGTCAATGTTATTCTATTACACTGATGTGATTCAGTTATATTAATTACTATGTAACCCAGTCCAATTTCAGTTATTTATTTATACGGAAAACACGACAGGACCGGACAAAAAATAAGGACAATTAAAAATATATAACTGTAGAAAAACAGCAATAATTAACGTCAAAATATTTAGGCAGAGGCAACAGATGAATTTGTCGTATCGATTAACTTTTTGAATAGAAAACAAATAGTACGACTATTCTAACGACTAGTACGACTAATCTAGTTTTATAATGAAAACCATGAATGATGTCTTTTATTTTAATCTTGTATGCAACTGTAAGTATGGAATTAGAACCCGACCCGATCAGGGCAGAATGACAATACGTGTTGTAAACACGTCATAGCTTACCGCGCCGTGACATTATACCATCTTGATGCTAACTGATTATAGATTTTGTAAACAATAAACACGTTTAATATAAAGCGATATCCATATATGAATGTGAAATAGTCAATGTTATTCTATTACACTGATGTGATTCAGTTATATTAATTACTATGTAACCCAGTCCAATTTCAGTTATTTATTTATACGGAAAACACGACAGGACCGGACAAAAAATAAGGACAATTAAAAATATATAACTATAGAAAAACAGCAATATTTACGTCAAAACATTTAGACAGGCAGCAGATGAATTTGTCGTATCGATTAACTTTTTGAATAGAAAACAAATAGTACGACTATTCTAACGACTAGTACGACTAATCTAGTTTTATAATGAAAACCATGAATGATGTCTTTTATTTTAATCTTGTATGCAACTGTAAGTATGGAATTAGAACCCGACCCGATCAGGGCAGAATGACAATACGTGTTGTAAACACGTCATAGCTTACCGCGCCGTGACGTAGCGTCGCGTCGCGTCGTTGCGTTACCGAGGAACGACGTTAATCGATATCTAATTTGTCGATAGTCCGTGATCACCGTTGTACAGTCCTCGCCAATCTTTGTGACCAATCTGAATATATAACCTTAAGTTCGAGCTCGCGCATAATATCGTCAAGAGTTTTATACAAAACAAAGTATACATGAATTTGTGTTCTGCGCAACTACAGTCAGAGCGGTTAAAAAGTTTGGCGAGTACTGTATTCGGGCTTGATACATGCAGGGACAAGTGTAAGTGGTTGATATTAGTGAGATTATTCGATATGTATTAAATACGTATTAAAACGTAAATATTATAGAAATTGTATATAGAATCCTATATTTTATACTAAAGTAAACTTGAGTCACACACAGTCTTGCGTAGTAAGTTTAATAACCGTGTGAAAGAATGAAGACTACAGATTACCAGCG
>MU159234.1:218992-267785 GCA_015888305.1 Antheraea pernyi | reverse complement strand
GTGATGTATTCTCCATTTAGGTAATACTGATTTTTACGGGAAAAACCGAAATTGACGGTGTTAAAGAATTCATTATGGACAAGAAGATCAAAGACAACAGAATGTTCTGGAGCAAGAGAGAAAGGTAACTGTTCTTCAATACTAGACGAAAATTAGAATAGTGTTAGTTTAGTCCGATGAAGCTGTTAAGACCTTTCAAGGTCAATAGTGTAGTCTGTTCGAGAAAAAGAGAAAAAGTGTAAGTCAATATATTATATAGCACTTATTATGATGTGAATTTCAAAAACAATTGTATTTCTTACAGTTTTATAAACAATTAGCTGTGCCCGCGACTTCGTCCGCGTGAAACCTGATGTACAAACATTGACTAATAAAGTAATCTGAACGTATTAAGTCTAATTACTATCTACTTTTCTTTCGTACTTAAGTTCTCGACTGTGAAGTGTTGCAAATATTTAAAAAAATATAATCACATCACGAAATATCACGACGTAAATCCACACGCGTGCAACAGTAAAAAAATATCCCGTAGTTTGAGATAAAGGAACATATATATTAACGGAATTAAAGTACATACTCATGTTATTGATTATACTTGGAATTTAAGTGATATAAAAATATTACTTTAGCTATACTTGATGCCACCAGTTAAACAAAAGATTTTCCTCAACCAAACTTTACCCTCCCGATGTAAATACAGCCAGAGAAGTATTAAGGAAAGGTTCACTCCACCCGGATGTCATTCAGATGATAACCGGCCATGGAGCGTTCGCCAGTTACCTGTATAAATTTAAAAGAAAGGATAATCCGGCTTGCATGTGTGATGGCTCAACCGAGTAATCAGCTCTGCACTTAATAATAAGCTGCCCGGTTTTCGGTAAGATAAGATATGAGTTAGAACAGGAATTAGACATCAGACTGGAAAAGACCAACTGAAAGGACAATTTGATAGAAGAAACCAATATAGCAGTATTTCAAAAATTCACCAGGCCAGCCACATCGCGGCCCGAAAATCGTGTTCCATCTAACAACAATGGAATGGAAGAGAACTTTCCTAGGACAGGAAATCATTGGAAATATAAAATACTTTATTAAATTAAAACCCTTACAAGGCATTTTAAAACACTACCAAACGTCGTAAGAGTAGCGGAAAGGACATCCAAACATCTTAAATCCTACAAATTTCAGTACCATCGATGCATTCTCGATTGAGAAAGTATTAAGAATCTATCCAACGATTAATCAAGTATCGTAAATATGATAAAAAATATCACATAGTTTGAGATAAAGGAACATATATATTAACGGAATTAGAGTACATACTCATGTTATTGATTATACTTGGAATTTAAGTGATATAAAAATATTACTTTAGCTATACCTGATGCCACCAATTAAACAAAAGATTTTCCTCAGGCAATGAAAATTTTCGTGGAAAATAATCTCAGTAGATAGGAATACGGTATTATCACTGAGGTGCTTTGTTATTATACAAAATAAATAAAAAATTACATAATGAATAATACACTGGACTTTAGAAAAAATGCGCACACCATTCGCTGCAGTTGCTCACGACATATATTTATTGTCATAACTACTCATCGACAAGATCGGGATATAAGTAGAAGCAAAGTTTCAAAATAACAAACGTGCTTTGGTTCCGACGTCAGTTATATAACTATTATAAAAATTCAAACCCAATTCAGGGATGAGCAACAGCGTGGCGCTGTTAATTATTTCACCAGGCCAGCCACATCGCGGCCCGAAAATCGTGTTCCATCTAACAACAATGGAATGGAAGAGAACTTTCCTAGGACAGGAAATCATTGGAAATATAAAATACTTTATTAAATTAAAACCCTTACAAGGCATTTTAAAACACTACCAAACGTCGTAAGAGTAGCGGAAAGGACATCCAAACATCTTAAATCCTACAAATTTCAGTACCATCGATGCATTCTCGATTGAGAAAGTATTAAGAATCTATCCAACGATTAATCAAGTATCGTAAATATGATAAAAAATATCACATAGTTTGAGATAAAGGAACATATATATTAACGGAATTAGAGTACATACTCATGTTATTGATTATACTTGGAATTTAAGTGATATAAAAATATTACTTTAGCTATACCTGATGCCACCAATTAAACAAAAGATTTTCCTCAGGCAATGAAAATTTTCGTGGAAAATAATCTCAGTAGATAGGAATACGGTATTATCACTGAGGTGCTTTGTTATTATACAAAATAAATAAAAAATTACATAATGAATAATACACTGGACTTTAGAAAAAATGCGCACACCATTCGCTGCAGTTGCTCACGACATATATTTATTGTCATAACTACTCATCGACAAGATCGGGATATAAGTAGAAGCAAAGTTTCAAAATAACAAACGTGCTTTGGTTCCGACGTCAGTTATATAACTATTATAAAAATTCAAACCCAATTCAGGGATGAGCAACAGCGTGGCGCTGTTAATTATTTCACCAGGCCAGCCACATCGCGGCCCGAAAATCGTGTTCCATCTAACAACAATGGAATGGAAGAGAACTTTCCTAGGACAGGAAATCATTGGAAATATAAAATACTTTATTAAATTAAAACCCTTACAAGGCATTTTAAAACACTACCAAACGTCGTAAGAGTAGCGGAAAGGACATCCAAACATCTTAAATCCTACAAATTTCAGTACCATCGATGCATTCTCGATTGAGAAAGTATTAAGAATCTATCCAACGATTAATCAAGTATCGTAAATATGATAAAAAATATCACATAGTTTGAGATAAAGGAACATATATATTAACGGAATTAGAGTACATACTCATGTTATTGATTATACTTGGAATTTAAGTGATATAAAAATATTACTTTAGCTATACCTGATGCCACCAATTAAACAAAAGATTTTCCTCAGGCAATGAAAATTTTCGTGGAAAATAATCTCAGTAGATAGGAATACGGTATTATCACTGAGGTGCTTTGTTATTATACAAAATAAATAAAAAATTACATAATGAATAATACACTGGACTTTAGAAAAAATGCGCACACCATTCGCTGCAGTTGCTCACGACATATATTTATTGTCATAACTACTCATCGACAAGATCGGGATATAAGTAGAAGCAAAGTTTCAAAATAACAAACGTGCTTTGGTTCCGACGTCAGTTATATAACTATTATAAAAATTCAAACCCAATTCAGGGATGAGCAACAGCGTGGCGCTGTTAATTATTTCACCAGGCCAGCCACATCGCGGCCCGAAAATCGTGTTCCATCTAACAACAATGGAATGGAAGAGAACTTTCCTAGGACAGGAAATCATTGGAAATATAAAATACTTTATTAAATTAAAACCCTTACAAGGCATTTTAAAACACTACCAAACGTCGTAAGAGTAGCGGAAAGGACATCCAAACATCTTAAATCCTACAAATTTCAGTACCATCGATGCATTCTCGATTGAGAAAGTATTAAGAATCTATCCAACGATTAATCAAGTATCGTAAATATGATAAAAAATATCACATAGTTTGAGATAAAGGAACATATATATTAACGGAATTAGAGTACATACTCATGTTATTGATTATACTTGGAATTTAAGTGATATAAAAATATTACTTTAGCTATACCTGATGCCACCAATTAAACAAAAGATTTTCCTCAGGCAATGAAAATTTTCGTGGAAAATAATCTCAGTAGATAGGAATACGGTATTATCACTGAGGTGCTTTGTTATTATACAAAATAAATAAAAAATTACATAATGAATAATACACTGGACTTTAGAAAAAATGCGCACACCATTCGCTGCAGTTGCTCACGACATATATTTATTGTCATAACTACTCATCGACAAGATCGGGATATAAGTAGAAGCAAAGTTTCAAAATAACAAACGTGCTTTGGTTCCGACGTCAGTTATATAACTATTATAAAAATTCAAACCCAATTCAGGGATGAGCAACAGCGTGGCGCTGTTAATTATTTCACCAGGCCAGCCACATCGCGGCCCGAAAATCGTGTTCCATCTAACAACAATGGAATGGAAGAGAACTTTCCTAGGACAGGAAATCATTGGAAATATAAAATACTTTATTAAATTAAAACCCTTACAAGGCATTTTAAAACACTACCAAACGTCGTAAGAGTAGCGGAAAGGACATCCAAACATCTTAAATCCTACAAATTTCAGTACCATCGATGCATTCTCGATTGAGAAAGTATTAAGAATCTATCCAACGATTAATCAAGTATCGTAAATATGATAAAAAATATCACATAGTTTGAGATAAAGGAACATATATATTAACGGAATTAGAGTACATACTCATGTTATTGATTATACTTGGAATTTAAGTGATATAAAAATATTACTTTAGCTATACCTGATGCCACCAATTAAACAAAAGATTTTCCTCAGGCAATGAAAATTTTCGTGGAAAATAATCTCAGTAGATAGGAATACGGTATTATCACTGAGGTGCTTTGTTATTATACAAAATAAATAAAAAATTACATAATGAATAATACACTGGACTTTAGAAAAAATGCGCACACCATTCGCTGCAGTTGCTCACGACATATATTTATTGTCATAACTACTCATCGACAAGATCGGGATATAAGTAGAAGCAAAGTTTCAAAATAACAAACGTGCTTTGGTTCCGACGTCAGTTATATAACTATTATAAAAATTCAAACCCAATTCAGGGATGAGCAACAGCGTGGCGCTGTTAATTATTTCACCAGGCCAGCCACATCGCGGCCCGAAAATCGTGTTCCATCTAACAACAATGGAATGGAAGAGAACTTTCCTAGGACAGGAAATCATTGGAAATATAAAATACTTTATTAAATTAAAACCCTTACAAGGCATTTTAAAACACTACCAAACGTCGTAAGAGTAGCGGAAAGGACATCCAAACATCTTAAATCCTACAAATTTCAGTACCATCGATGCATTCTCGATTGAGAAAGTATTAAGAATCTATCCAACGATTAATCAAGTATCGTAAATATGATAAAAAATATCACATAGTTTGAGATAAAGGAACATATATATTAACGGAATTAGAGTACATACTCATGTTATTGATTATACTTGGAATTTAAGTGATATAAAAATATTACTTTAGCTATACCTGATGCCACCAATTAAACAAAAGATTTTCCTCAGGCAATGAAAATTTTCGTGGAAAATAATCTCAGTAGATAGGAATACGGTATTATCACTGAGGTGCTTTGTTATTATACAAAATAAATAAAAAATTACATAATGAATAATACACTGGACTTTAGAAAAAATGCGCACACCATTCGCTGCAGTTGCTCACGACATATATTTATTGTCATAACTACTCATCGACAAGATCGGGATATAAGTAGAAGCAAAGTTTCAAAATAACAAACGTGCTTTGGTTCCGACGTCAGTTATATAACTATTATAAAAATTCAAACCCAATTCAGGGATGAGCAACAGCGTGGCGCTGTTAATTATTTCACCAGGCCAGCCACATCGCGGCCCGAAAATCGTGTTCCATCTAACAACAATGGAATGGAAGAGAACTTTCCTAGGACAGGAAATCATTGGAAATATAAAATACTTTATTAAATTAAAACCCTTACAAGGCATTTTAAAACACTACCAAACGTCGTAAGAGTAGCGGAAAGGACATCCAAACATCTTAAATCCTACAAATTTCAGTACCATCGATGCATTCTCGATTGAGAAAGTATTAAGAATCTATCCAACGATTAATCAAGTATCGTAAATATGATAAAAAATATCACATAGTTTGAGATAAAGGAACATATATATTAACGGAATTAGAGTACATACTCATGTTATTGATTATACTTGGAATTTAAGTGATATAAAAATATTACTTTAGCTATACCTGATGCCACCAATTAAACAAAAGATTTTCCTCAGGCAATGAAAATTTTCGTGGAAAATAATCTCAGTAGATAGGAATACGGTATTATCACTGAGGTGCTTTGTTATTATACAAAATAAATAAAAAATTACATAATGAATAATACACTGGACTTTAGAAAAAATGCGCACACCATTCGCTGCAGTTGCTCACGACATATATTTATTGTCATAACTACTCATCGACAAGATCGGGATATAAGTAGAAGCAAAGTTTCAAAATAACAAACGTGCTTTGGTTCCGACGTCAGTTATATAACTATTATAAAAATTCAAACCCAATTCAGGGATGAGCAACAGCGTGGCGCTGTTAATTATTTCACCAGGCCAGCCACATCGCGGCCCGAAAATCGTGTTCCATCTAACAACAATGGAATGGAAGAGAACTTTCCTAGGACAGGAAATCATTGGAAATATAAAATACTTTATTAAATTAAAACCCTTACAAGGCATTTTAAAACACTACCAAACGTCGTAAGAGTAGCGGAAAGGACATCCAAACATCTTAAATCCTACAAATTTCAGTACCATCGATGCATTCTCGATTGAGAAAGTATTAAGAATCTATCCAACGATTAATCAAGTATCGTAAATATGATAAAAAATATCACATAGTTTGAGATAAAGGAACATATATATTAACGGAATTAGAGTACATACTCATGTTATTGATTATACTTGGAATTTAAGTGATATAAAAATATTACTTTAGCTATACCTGATGCCACCAATTAAACAAAAGATTTTCCTCAGGCAATGAAAATTTTCGTGGAAAATAATCTCAGTAGATAGGAATACGGTATTATCACTGAGGTGCTTTGTTATTATACAAAATAAATAAAAAATTACATAATGAATAATACACTGGACTTTAGAAAAAATGCGCACACCATTCGCTGCAGTTGCTCACGACATATATTTATTGTCATAACTACTCATCGACAAGATCGGGATATAAGTAGAAGCAAAGTTTCAAAATAACAAACGTGCTTTGGTTCCGACGTCAGTTATATAACTATTATAAAAATTCAAACCCAATTCAGGGATGAGCAACAGCGTGGCGCTGTTAATTATTTCACCAGGCCAGCCACATCGCGGCCCGAAAATCGTGTTCCATCTAACAACAATGGAATGGAAGAGAACTTTCCTAGGACAGGAAATCATTGGAAATATAAAATACTTTATTAAATTAAAACCCTTACAAGGCATTTTAAAACACTACCAAACGTCGTAAGAGTAGCGGAAAGGACATCCAAACATCTTAAATCCTACAAATTTCAGTACCATCGATGCATTCTCGATTGAGAAAGTATTAAGAATCTATCCAACGATTAATCAAGTATCGTAAATATGATAAAAAATATCACATAGTTTGAGATAAAGGAACATATATATTAACGGAATTAGAGTACATACTCATGTTATTGATTATACTTGGAATTTAAGTGATATAAAAATATTACTTTAGCTATACCTGATGCCACCAATTAAACAAAAGATTTTCCTCAGGCAATGAAAATTTTCGTGGAAAATAATCTCAGTAGATAGGAATACGGTATTATCACTGAGGTGCTTTGTTATTATACAAAATAAATAAAAAATTACATAATGAATAATACACTGGACTTTAGAAAAAATGCGCACACCATTCGCTGCAGTTGCTCACGACATATATTTATTGTCATAACTACTCATCGACAAGATCGGGATATAAGTAGAAGCAAAGTTTCAAAATAACAAACGTGCTTTGGTTCCGACGTCAGTTATATAACTATTATAAAAATTCAAACCCAATTCAGGGATGAGCAACAGCGTGGCGCTGTTAATTATTTCACCAGGCCAGCCACATCGCGGCCCGAAAATCGTGTTCCATCTAACAACAATGGAATGGAAGAGAACTTTCCTAGGACAGGAAATCATTGGAAATATAAAATACTTTATTAAATTAAAACCCTTACAAGGCATTTTAAAACACTACCAAACGTCGTAAGAGTAGCGGAAAGGACATCCAAACATCTTAAATCCTACAAATTTCAGTACCATCGATGCATTCTCGATTGAGAAAGTATTAAGAATCTATCCAACGATTAATCAAGTATCGTAAATATGATAAAAAATATCACATAGTTTGAGATAAAGGAACATATATATTAACGGAATTAGAGTACATACTCATGTTATTGATTATACTTGGAATTTAAGTGATATAAAAATATTACTTTAGCTATACCTGATGCCACCAATTAAACAAAAGATTTTCCTCAGGCAATGAAAATTTTCGTGGAAAATAATCTCAGTAGATAGGAATACGGTATTATCACTGAGGTGCTTTGTTATTATACAAAATAAATAAAAAATTACATAATGAATAATACACTGGACTTTAGAAAAAATGCGCACACCATTCGCTGCAGTTGCTCACGACATATATTTATTGTCATAACTACTCATCGACAAGATCGGGATATAAGTAGAAGCAAAGTTTCAAAATAACAAACGTGCTTTGGTTCCGACGTCAGTTATATAACTATTATAAAAATTCAAACCCAATTCAGGGATGAGCAACAGCGTGGCGCTGTTAATTATTTCACCAGGCCAGCCACATCGCGGCCCGAAAATCGTGTTCCATCTAACAACAATGGAATGGAAGAGAACTTTCCTAGGACAGGAAATCATTGGAAATATAAAATACTTTATTAAATTAAAACCCTTACAAGGCATTTTAAAACACTACCAAACGTCGTAAGAGTAGCGGAAAGGACATCCAAACATCTTAAATCCTACAAATTTCAGTACCATCGATGCATTCTCGATTGAGAAAGTATTAAGAATCTATCCAACGATTAATCAAGTATCGTAAATATGATAAAAAATATCACATAGTTTGAGATAAAGGAACATATATATTAACGGAATTAGAGTACATACTCATGTTATTGATTATACTTGGAATTTAAGTGATATAAAAATATTACTTTAGCTATACCTGATGCCACCAATTAAACAAAAGATTTTCCTCAGGCAATGAAAATTTTCGTGGAAAATAATCTCAGTAGATAGGAATACGGTATTATCACTGAGGTGCTTTGTTATTATACAAAATAAATAAAAAATTACATAATGAATAATACACTGGACTTTAGAAAAAATGCGCACACCATTCGCTGCAGTTGCTCACGACATATATTTATTGTCATAACTACTCATCGACAAGATCGGGATATAAGTAGAAGCAAAGTTTCAAAATAACAAACGTGCTTTGGTTCCGACGTCAGTTATATAACTATTATAAAAATTCAAACCCAATTCAGGGATGAGCAACAGCGTGGCGCTGTTAATTATTTCACCAGGCCAGCCACATCGCGGCCCGAAAATCGTGTTCCATCTAACAACAATGGAATGGAAGAGAACTTTCCTAGGACAGGAAATCATTGGAAATATAAAATACTTTATTAAATTAAAACCCTTACAAGGCATTTTAAAACACTACCAAACGTCGTAAGAGTAGCGGAAAGGACATCCAAACATCTTAAATCCTACAAATTTCAGTACCATCGATGCATTCTCGATTGAGAAAGTATTAAGAATCTATCCAACGATTAATCAAGTATCGTAAATATGATAAAAAATATCACATAGTTTGAGATAAAGGAACATATATATTAACGGAATTAGAGTACATACTCATGTTATTGATTATACTTGGAATTTAAGTGATATAAAAATATTACTTTAGCTATACCTGATGCCACCAATTAAACAAAAGATTTTCCTCAGGCAATGAAAATTTTCGTGGAAAATAATCTCAGTAGATAGGAATACGGTATTATCACTGAGGTGCTTTGTTATTATACAAAATAAATAAAAAATTACATAATGAATAATACACTGGACTTTAGAAAAAATGCGCACACCATTCGCTGCAGTTGCTCACGACATATATTTATTGTCATAACTACTCATCGACAAGATCGGGATATAAGTAGAAGCAAAGTTTCAAAATAACAAACGTGCTTTGGTTCCGACGTCAGTTATATAACTATTATAAAAATTCAAACCCAATTCAGGGATGAGCAACAGCGTGGCGCTGTTAATTATTTCACCAGGCCAGCCACATCGCGGCCCGAAAATCGTGTTCCATCTAACAACAATGGAATGGAAGAGAACTTTCCTAGGACAGGAAATCATTGGAAATATAAAATACTTTATTAAATTAAAACCCTTACAAGGCATTTTAAAACACTACCAAACGTCGTAAGAGTAGCGGAAAGGACATCCAAACATCTTAAATCCTACAAATTTCAGTACCATCGATGCATTCTCGATTGAGAAAGTATTAAGAATCTATCCAACGATTAATCAAGTATCGTAAATATGATAAAAAATATCACATAGTTTGAGATAAAGGAACATATATATTAACGGAATTAGAGTACATACTCATGTTATTGATTATACTTGGAATTTAAGTGATATAAAAATATTACTTTAGCTATACCTGATGCCACCAATTAAACAAAAGATTTTCCTCAGGCAATGAAAATTTTCGTGGAAAATAATCTCAGTAGATAGGAATACGGTATTATCACTGAGGTGCTTTGTTATTATACAAAATAAATAAAAAATTACATAATGAATAATACACTGGACTTTAGAAAAAATGCGCACACCATTCGCTGCAGTTGCTCACGACATATATTTATTGTCATAACTACTCATCGACAAGATCGGGATATAAGTAGAAGCAAAGTTTCAAAATAACAAACGTGCTTTGGTTCCGACGTCAGTTATATAACTATTATAAAAATTCAAACCCAATTCAGGGATGAGCAACAGCGTGGCGCTGTTAATTATTTCACCAGGCCAGCCACATCGCGGCCCGAAAATCGTGTTCCATCTAACAACAATGGAATGGAAGAGAACTTTCCTAGGACAGGAAATCATTGGAAATACAAAATACTTTATTAAATTAAAACCCTTACAAGGCATTTTAAAACACTACCAAACGTCGTAAGAGTAGCGGAAAGGACATCCAAACATCTTAAATCCTACAAAATTTCAGTACTATCGATGCATTCTCGATTGAGAAAGTATTAAGAATCTATCCAACGATTAATCAAGTATCGTAAATATGATGAAAAATATTATCCCGTATTTTGAGATAAAGGAACATATTTTAAACTTATATTTTCAACTAGCGAACGTTATTCCGCCCTTATAATAAGGAAACCCTTGACAAATTATATACTTAAACCTTCCATATGAATCACTTTATTTACAGGTGAAAACCGCATGAATATTCCTTTAGTAGTTTTGGAGTTTATAGTGGCAGAGGTATTTGCTTTATAATATATAGTGATGGCATACTAAATAGCGAAATAATACCATCATACTGGGCTACTTCAGGTTTTGGAGTGGGTATTGGATACAGGACCACATACACGTTCTAAGGCAATTTTTTTAAAAGAACAAAGAATACATAGTATAGAGTAAGATATTACATGTAGACACTTCATTATTATATGGATAACACATAGGATTTTGGTGTGGATACTAAGTGGCACTATTTCGTTTCAATATATGGAAACGGACCATATGATGGTAATGGATAAACGGAAAAATGAGGTGCAACCAGGTCAAGCCTTCAACGGGCGATCAAAGAGCAAATAACAACAGCTCAACAGTTGTATGATTGGACTTCGGATCTGTCGATACTACCGAGCATTAGTATCAAATATTAATCTAAGAAAGACTATCTAGATTATATTATTAAAAAAATAGATAGATACAGCTAAGTCCATCATATGAACCCAAAAATGTCCGACAGTAATTCCAAAATAGGACGGAAACCTTATAGGTAAGAACTTTTATACTCAATAAAATAATAGATTGTGTAAAATTAAAAAAAAAACACACAAAATGTGATAATTGTTTCCTAATGAAATTACTTATTAATTTTCGACACCCATAAAATATGCTAAAATTACAACATTTATTTAGAATAAGTAAAATAAGTGTCCATTGTTCAAAATCAAGACTTAAAAGGATTTATAGAGAAACAAAGAATCAAATTTAAAAAAAGAGCAATTCTAAGATTCCCTCTCATTAGAGACCAATAGCTATCAACATTACCAAAAATATTCAAAAAACCAATGTCGACACGTTTTAAGTTTTGGGAATTAATAATTCTGCATTAAAATCAGTTCAGATTCACTAGATAATGACTTACATCGTTAGCGTTATATAATCACTATCAAGATATGAAATCTTATCCTATTAGATATATGGAAATCTGATGATGAAGTTCCTAAGTTACCAAACTTAGCAGAATAGGTATTAATGGTAACGCTACAATCTCACTTTTTGAATAAAAAACAATTAGTCCAGAAAGAAGATTTTAGCTCTGCAAGTCGAGAACATAAACTGCTCAATCTCGCATGGTCCCTACCATACTGGGTTACATCTTGTTTTTGATACGTATAAACGATTTGCCTAGAATCACAGATAATAGAAGTATATGTACGTATGTACTATTTTCTTATGACCTGTAGTATTTTTAATGTTCTGTTAATGCGTAGACAACCAATTGATACACTTAGTAAACAAATTCGACAACGTTAAAAGATTTCTACTAGATCAGTAATTAGAAATCAATTGAAAAAAAGAAACAACATTAATACATTTTGGACACCACCAATGAAAACCCATAAATTTGAAAACCGTTCCAACATAATTGCAATATAGACGAAGTAGGAGAAATTAAAGTTTTAGTGACTAGCTTTAGATTACGAATTCGCTCGCTTGAATGTAGATTTGATATAATCCTCGAGAAAAGACACATAGTGTCTTACTTGTCTAGAGATAAATTGTGAAAGTTAAAATATTAGCTGCAAATTTTTTTTGAAACAGCAAAAATCAATGCGTAAATGGATGCGCACATGCGCGCAGCGTGAACCTTTAGTTCTTTCAACGTAATCGAAGCCTTTGATTGCGAAAGGTTCGAAGAAGATTCATTTTTTAGCACCATAAAATTGTAATAATTGTTACAATAATATTTTTTCGTATTTTTCTTGGTTTCTAAACGGGGTCGCCATTTTCGCCAAAGCTATTTTGTTACAGCGACCGACGTCTGACAGTTAAACATTTCGACACGCAGGCCTATGCCTATCATTAGCAACAAAACCAAAAACACTTTATCCAATTTAGGCTCTAAGAATGCACTATGAACGTTACAACTACCACCTCCTCGAAAATCAAACACAGTCATCGAAAAGAAACGACAAGAAACTTGATCTGATTTATCTTCTTTAGCTTTTTTTACTTTACGATACTTTCACGACCACAATTATATTTTTCTTGGATATACAGCGAAGAACGTAATTTCAAGAAATCACTACCGTTCACATAATTATCCACCCTTACGTTTTAACATCAGAAAAATCAATAACCTAACAAGTCGAGTGTTGCCAGGTAATCTCATACATCCACCATAGAGCACAACCATAAATTTTTCTAACAATGAAAGGTCCGTATATAAAAGAATGTATTCAAAATACATATTTAGTTTAACTTAATTCCTACGCTACGTTCAGTGAAATGTACTTTTCCAACAAATCAATAACGCGTTCAGTTTTTACACAATATTTTGCCTAGGGAACTTCTGTGTTCCAGAGTCTATGGGAAAAGATGAAATGAGTGATTTTTAATTCCTAATATTAAATTAACAAACGAACACATATTTTTACAGGCTGCTTGAGTATCACAATATTTACAAGTGGGAAAATTTTCATGGTATGTCCAGGGTCAGAAGGATTAATTGTAGAATAATTCTTATCTGACCCGCAAAACTTTACCATTTTAAAGATAAATTACACAGAAATAAAAGATTGACATTAAATACAATTGACACAGATAGTAAACAAATTCGACAACATTAAAACATAGCTACTAGACCAGAACATATACATTTTCGACACCATCCAAAAAAACCCCATAAATTTGAAAACAGTTCCAAGATAATTGCAATATTGACGAAGTTGAAGAATTTATTTTTTAGGGACTAGCTTTTGATCACGGTTCTGGTCGCTTGAATTCAGATTTGATATATTCCTCGGGAAAAGACACAATACTTTTCTAGAGATAAAACAGACTAAGATTCCTCGAAAAGCTCGTGGAAATTTTTATTATAAAATATTTATTGTAATTGTAGATTCTATTTATTGTATTCTAAAAATTTATAATAAGGACATTTTTGGTACAGTAATTATGTAACCATCATCGGATAATTAATAGTGTTTTCGTAGTTTTTAAGAGTAGATAAATAACTCGTAAGTAGTTCTGTGTAGATAATATGAATAGAAATATGTTTGAATCTAATAAAGTAGTTAATTCAGTGAAAAATAGGACGGGAAAGTTTATTTTTCCATTAAATGATGTCCCTCCTGCTGCGCGCGCATTCTAGGCGTGGCCTCCTACTAAATTGACATTATTAGTTCGGGAATATTGTAACAATGTACAGAAGAGTATAAAGCTGGAAACATTTCGCTTTTATGTTATATTACGTATAGGTTTTAAAAGGAAAACGATGTATGATGAAAAAGATAAAAAATAATAGATGAGAAATAGGACAGAGAGTGTATTTAAATAAAATATTCGTAACAGAGTTTGTAAAGTATTAAAAGTATAGATTACTGTGACATACAAGATGCCAGAATGAGCTTTAAGGGGATAGACAACAAAACGGAGTTTATAGTGGGAACTACTTACATATTCCCAGCAAACACACATAGCATTTTAATCTCTATTGATGAGTAAATAATTTAATATACAAGCAGATCATATTCTCCATAAGATGTCAGAGAAATCTGTCAATTAAAAGACAATATTTTTTAATTATCTGACTGAAGTGTACAATGCCTACTAAAGGATAATTTTTCGAAGTTTGAACAAATAAAAAGGTTTATTCTCCGTTTTATTTAAATTCGTTTTAAATTTTTTCATACAAAACGGCAATTTTATAGGTAAAAACCTAATACATTAGAACCGACAATAGTTCAGAGTTTTTGAATAGTGTATTTATTTCTTACATTTCTTCACAAGGTATTTAGCATTAAACTACTGTACAATACTGTCCTTCTTCGAATGGAATTACAGAGAGAACTAATCGCTCTGTAGCCGAAAAAGTCAGTTGCATGATACAAGGAATGGTATGCCTAAAACTTTTCGGGAGGTAGTTCTACGAACTGTTGTATATCTCAAGAATAGATGCCCACACAGAGTTGTAAATAACTCTACTCCCTACGAATCGGTAATAAACCAAATCTTGCAAAATCTACAAATTTGCGCATATTTGGTTGTCAGGCATCTGTTCATGTCTCTTCTAGCTTACGAAAGAGATTAGATACAGATGCAAATCAATATATTTTTGTAAGTTATTGTACAGATTCTCAAAACAAATTTTGGGACCATACAGCATAAGGAAGGTAGTTAAAGATCGAGATGTTGTATTTATAGAAAATTGTTTTAATAATTGTTACGCAGATAATATTCAATGTCGAGTAGATGTGGTTCTCACAAAAGGTGGTTCACATGTCAAACATTCTATAGCACCGGAAATATAGAATTATAATAGTGCAGCTAACAATTCAACTCGAACTAGATCGAGCCCAAGAAGAAAACAGGTACAATTTTCTTAAATTGTGAACCAAATAGTGTTTTCGTAGTTTTTAAGAGTAGATAAATAACTCGTAAGTAGTTCTGTGTAGATAATATGAATAGAAATATGTTTGAATCTAATAAAGTAGTTAATTCAGTGAAAAATAGGACGGGAAAGTTTATTTTTCCATTAAATGATGTCCCTCCTGCTGCGCGCGCATTCTAGGCGTGGCCTCCTACTAAATTGACATTATTAGTTCGGGAATATTGTAACAATGTACAGAAGAGTATAAAGCTGGAAACATTTCGCTTTTATGTTATATTACGTATAGGTTTTAAAAGGAAAACGATGTATGATGAAAAAGATAAAAAATAATAGATGAAAAATAGGACAGAGAGTGTATTTAAATAAAATATTCGTAACAGAGTTTGTAAAGTATTAAAAGTATAGATTACTGTGACATACAAGATGCCAGAATGAGCTTTAAGGGGATAGACAACAAAACGGAGTTTATAGTGGGAACTACTTACATATTCCCAGCAAACACACATAGCATTTTAATCTCTATTGATGAGTAAATAATTTAATATACAAGCAGATCATATTCTCCATAAGATGTCAGAGAAATCTGTCAATTAAAAGACAATATTTTTTAATTATCTGACTGAAGTGTACAATGCCTACTAAAGGATAATTTTTCGAAGTTTGAACAAACAAAAAGGTTTATTCTCCGTTCTATTGTCGAAAGAAATATTTTGAAAGAATTTAATTAATTGAAGAATTGCGACTCCGAGTCGCAAGTCATTCAACCCAGGTTTATTTAAGTTATTATCCATACTTCTGAAATTCTTAGAACTAACTTTACCTAAGGTCCTCTTTGTTGTTTATTAGTATCTGTTTTAATATTATTATTTTGTGTTAAATGTGACCATGAAGTGACATATCCTAGAATACTGCGAGTGTCTAAAATTCCACCTGGCATAACGCTTTCTTATTTTCAAGTTTTGTACCTAAGCAATGGGATATAACGATATTTCCGATTCCAAAACCATAACGTGATCTTTCATAGTATTTTAGTCAATAGATTAGAATGGTGCATAGAAAAAATAATTTGATAGACAGTAGTACGTCTGACTTTAGGATATATCGTTCTACATTGGATAACCTACGCCAACGGAATGCTGCAACTGTAAGTATCCCGATCACAAATTATATTCATACTCTAAAAATTGTGAAGGTTAAAAATATGGGGCGCAAATTTTTTTTTGATACAGCAAAAATCAATGATTAAATGGACGCGCAAATGCGTAGCGTGAACGTTGCGTCCTTTCAACGTAACCCAAGCCTTTGATTGCGAAAGATGCAAAGACGATTAATTTTTTAGCACCCAAAAATTGTAATGCTCCTTAGAACATTATTTCTTCGTTCTCTTGGTTCCTGAATGGGGTGTCATTTTAGATAGACGTACATTGTTAAAGCAAACGACGTCCGTCAGTTAAACATTTCCACACGCAGGGCTAGGCTTATGATCAGCAACGAAACCAAAAACACTTTATTCAAGTTAGGCTCTAAGAATACACTATGACCGCCAAAACAACCATCGCCTCGCAAATTAAACTCAGTCATTGAAAGGAACCGACAGGAAACTTGATCAGATTTATCTTCTTTAGCCTTTTTTACTTCTCACTACTTTCACAATCACAAATATTTTTTCATGGATGTACAACGAAGAAGGTAATTTCAAGATATCACTATCGCTCACATAATTATCCACCCTTACGTTTTAACTTCAGAAAAATCAATAACCTATCAAGTCGAGGGTTGACAGATAATCACACACATCCACCATAGAGCAAAATCATAAATTTTCTAACAATTACATGTCCGTATATAATAGAATATATTCAAAATACATATTAATTTAATTTAATTCCTACGTTACCTTCAGTGAAATGTATTTTCCAGCAAATCGATCACATGTTTAGAATTTACACAATATTTTGCTTATGAAACTTCGGTCTTCCAGAGTTTACGAGAAAAGATAAAATGACTAATTTCTTATTCCTAATATTAAATCAACAAACATAGACATACTTTGACATGCTGCCATGAGAATCACAATATTTACTGGTGGAAACATTTTCATAGAATGCCCAGCGGCGGAAGTATTAACTGTAGAACAAAATAATAATCTAGTCTGACCGGCAAAATTTTAAACGTAATATTTACAGAAATAAATGACTAAAAATATTTTCCAATATAATTATATTAGTAGTGTTACTTAATACTATAAATTAATATGTTTATGTGCACTTTCTTATGTAACGCCATCTGTCGTGTATTTCAAAATTTAGTTCATATTTTAGCAAAAGAAATGGGAACAGAGATATCAACCCGGATAGGAGGTGACTTGTACTCGTTCACATGAGACGCTTATTTGGTCAATAGATAGCACTAGTGCCAACACGAAATAAATATTAAACTTACCGGATTAATCTCTTATTTCTTATATATTTTAAATGTGAAACATATCACATTTAGTTTATTATATGATAGCCAAATACATATATAATAATGTATTTTTGATAAATAAAGTTGAAGATTGCGACTCTAAAAAGTAACAAAAAGGGGTCGAAGTGGCTACTTCAGCATCGGTGAGATAAGAGGGATCTCTTTTTTTTTGTTTTTTTATGGATTTTTGTTACTACACTCAACTTATAACCGGGTGAATTAGACCGGCTCACCCTGGCACCGGCATTCTGCGTAGCCATGGACCCCGACATTAGTATTTCGTCCCTCCTATATATAGGAAACTGCGGCGAAAACATCTATATCGCGATTCAGGACTTAAGCCAAATATGAACTTCCAAATAGTGTTTTCGTAGTTTTTAAGAGTAGATAAATAACTCTTAAGTAGTTCTGTGTAGATAATATGAATAGAAATATGTTTGAATCTAATAAAGTAGTTAATTCAGTGAAAAATAGGACGGGAAAGTTTATTTTTCCATTAAATGATGTCCCTCCTGCTGCGCGCGCATTCTAGGCGTGGCCTCCTACTAAATTGACATTATTAGTTCGGGAATATTGTAACAATGTACAGAAGAGTATAAAGCTGGAAACATTTCGCTTTTATGTTATATTACGTATAGGTTTTAAAAGGAAAACGATGTATGATGAAAAAGATAAAAAATAATAGATGAAAAATAGGACAGAGAGTGTATTTAAATAAAATATTCGTAACAGAGTTTGTAAAGTATTAAAAGTATAGATTACTGTGACATACAAGATGCCAGAATGAGCTTTAAGGGGATAGACAACAAAACGGAGTTTATAGTGGGAACTACTTACATATTCCCAGCAAACACACATAGCATTTTAATCTCTATTGATGAGTAAATAATTTAATATACAAGCAGATCATATTCTCCATAAGATGTCAGAGAAATCTGTCAATTAAAAGACAATATTTTTTAATTATCTGACTGAAGTGTACAATGCCTACTAAAGGATAATTTTTCGAAGTTTGAACAAACAAAAAGGTTTATTCTCCGTTCTATTGTCGAAAGAAATATTTTGAAAGAATTTAATTAATTGAAGAATTGCGACTCCGAGTCGCAAGTCATTCAACCCAGGTTTATTTAAGTTATTATCCATACTTCTGAAATTCTTAGAACTAACTTTACCTAAGGTCCTCTTTGTTGTTTATTAGTATCTGTTTTAATATTATTATTTTGTGTTAAATGTGACCATGAAGTGACATATCCTAGAATACTGCGAGTGTCTAAAATTCCACCTGGCATAACGCTTTCTTATTTTCAAGTTTTGTACCTAAGCAATGGGATATAACGATATTTCCGATTCCAAAACCATAACGTGATCTTTCATAGTATTTTAGTCAATAGATTAGAATGGTGCATAGAAAAAATAATTTGATAGACAGTAGTACGTCTGACTTTAGGATATATCGTTCTACATTGGATAACCTACGCCAACGGAATGCTGCAACTGTAAGTATCCCGATCACAAATTATATTCATACTCTAAATTTAAATTACATTAAAATATTCCAACGCTAATGCATTCAGACATAATCTTATCAAAGTCGGACAAGGACACACAGGTGACGTGTCACATACAATCAGAACTGCGTAGATGCTGGAAAAACCGGATATATGTTGATAGACTCAGCAAAAGTAAAGATCAGAAAGTCATTTTGGGATGTCGCACCAGAGAAGCGACAAATCATTTAATAAAGACAAATAGAGAAGGAGCCTCTTCATCATATATCGAAAAGGCTAAAAATAAGGACCCTGATGATAATAGATATTCTAAAGGATAACAAGGGTGTTGTAACTATCGAGTATGTCATCGTCAAACAATTTAACGACCTCTTGTGTACATAAATAACATATATGGAATTAGAAGAAGAAGAGTTAGAATTTAGAAGCCCATGACTCCTACGAAAGTATTGGATCTATGTTCAGTCGGACAGATTGGATAATAGATTCTGGTGCAAGTGAACACACGACATGCAGTAAGTGTTGGGTACCAAATTATCGTCAAGATCAACAGTCAATTACTTTGGCCGATAATACAAATGTTTATTCCGTGGGTATTGGTGATGTAGGTTAACCTGAGAACAATAGCAACTCAGTAATGCTATATAATTCTATGCACAAGACTAATGATATAAAAAATTATAGGCCAAATAGTAGGCCATGGAACTATTTCAAGTAGCTTATATAAATTGGATCACAAACGAATTTATGAACAGGCTATGGCAGTCGAAAAAACTAATAAGTTAACATTTGGCACAAGAGATTAGGAGATCTCTGCCGTGTGGCATTGGAACACTTACGTAAAGGCAAGGCTATTGGTGTCACTTATAGTAATTTAGAAAAAAGTATTGCATGCGTTGAAGAGAAACAGAGTAAAAAAACCCCTTCAAAGCTATTAAGTACAAGAAAGCTACAAAGGTACTCCAATTAATCCATTCGGATGTATGGTGGACCTTTTGATACTACTTCTTTAGAAGGTAATATACGTATATGCTTATCTTTGTAGATTATTTTTCTAGGACGGTTTTTGTTTATTTTATTAACAGTAAAGTCGAAGTGATAAACAAGTTAAAATTTTCAAGCTGAAGTAGAGAGAGAAACTTTAAGCAAAGTTAAATAATAGGTCTTTACCTATGAAATTGCCGTTCCGCAGTACTGGCCATTTCAAATCAAAATAATTTTTGTTTGGCTAAGAATTCTAATTTCAAATTAATTTTATTTTAACATAGAATTCTTTTTCCAAAGATAGTCATTAGTTTATTGATTAGTGTTACATTTTCATCGCATTTCAATCTTTTTTGTCATCATGAATACGTTAAAATTCGAGTAATTATGGAATACGAATACCGTCGTGACAGCAACGCGGCACAAGCGGCACGCAACATCAACGACGTTTACGGAGCTAACACTACAAACCAACTCACCACCTGTTATTGGTTTGCTCGCTTCCGTTCTGGGAATTTCGACCTGAACAATGAACCTCGCGGTCGTCCGAAGACTTTGGTCGACAACGACGAATTAAACGCGATTGTGGAAGCTGATGATACACAATTTACGTCTGAATTAGCAGCAGATTTCGACGTTAGCGTCAAAACAATATTGGTCAATTTACGTCAAATTGGCAAGGTAAAAAAGCTTGACAAATGGGTGCCCCACGAACTCAATGATCGCCAGCGCGAAGTACGCGTCGAGACGTGCCTTGCACTGCTCAACAGACACACAAATGAAGGAATTTTGAACCGCATTGTTACCTGCGATGAAAAATGGATTCTGTTTGATAACCGCAAGCGCTCAGCAAGTTGGTTGGATCCTGGTTCAGCACCTAAACAATGCCCTAAACGAAAACTTACCCCTAGAAAAGTGATGGTCACTGTTTGGTGGTCTAGCGCCGGTGTGATTCATCACAGCTTCTTACCAAACGGGGTGAGCATTACTGCAGATGTGTACTGTGAAGAACTGAACACAATGATTGAAAAGCTGGCACATCTCCAACCAGCATTGGTCAATCGCTCGTCTTCGCTGCTCCTGCACGACAACGCTAAACCTCATACTGCACAGCAGACGGTCTCCAAGTTGCAAGAACTGGGGTTGGAAGTTCTCCGTCATCCGTCCTACTCACCAGACCTTGCGCCTACAGACTATTACTTTTTCCAGAATTTGGATAACTCCTTGGCGGGAAAAAAATTCAATACCCGAGAGGCAGTACAAAATGCCTTTGAAGAATTTGTTGCCTCCCGTCCAGCTGATTTCTATAAGAAGGGCATCAATAAACTGCCACTGCATTGGCAAAGATGCATTGATTGCATGGGTGATTACTTCGATTAATACAAATAAAAAATACATGAAAAAAATTCGTTTTAAATTTTTTCATACAAAACGGCAATTTCATAGGTAAAAACCTAATACATTAGAACCGACAATAGTTCAGAGTTTTTGAATAGTGTATTTATTTCTTACATTTCTTCACAAGGTATTTAGCATTAAACTACTGTACAATACTGTCCTTCTTCGAATGGAATTAGAGAGAACTAATCGCTCTGTAGCAGAAAAAGTCAGTTGCATGATACAAGGAATGGTATACCTAAAACTTTTCGGGAGGTAGTTCTACGAACTGTTGTATATCTCAAGAATAGATGCCCACACAGAGTTGTAAATAACTCTACTCCCTACGAATCGGTAATAAACCAAATCTTGCAAAATCTACAAATTTGCGCATATTTGGTTGTCAGGCATCTGTTCATGTCTCTTCTAGCTTACGAAAGAGATTAGATACAGATGCAAATCAATATATTTTTGTAAGTTCTTGTACAGATTCTCAAAACAAATTTTGGGACCATACAGCATAAGGAAGGTAGTTAAAGATCGAGATGTTGTATTTATAGAAAATTGTTTTAATAATTGTTACGCAGATAATATTCAATGTCGAGTAGATGTGGTTCTCACAAAAGGTGGTTCACATGTCAAACATTCTATAGCACCGGAAATATAGAATTATAATAGTGCAGCTAACAATTCAACTCGAACTAGATCGAGCCCAAGAAGAAAACAGGTACAATTTTCTTAAATTGTAAAAAGATCCTATATCCTACCTAAGAATCCTAGAAAGCAGGTAAATAATCACATTTGATTCGTAACGAACTCAATTCGTTTTTTGATGTATTTTCAAAGCCCAAAGAGAGACATCGATGTATAAGAGCCAACCGTTGCACTTTAGACAATGGAGGATAAATATATGTTTTTTACTACGTTTTAAAGAAACAATTTTGTTACAAGGTTTATTAACTGAAACGTCATAGATTAACCATTTTTGGTAGATTGCTTTATTCGATTCTATCAGAACTAAATTTTACTTTAATGTTTTGATAAATATGTATTATTTTAATGTATCTTACTCTATCGTTGTTTTAAGTTACGATTAAGGGGCGAGTATTATAATTAATCATAGTAAGATTGCTCTTTACCGAGTGTAATTGTTTTATCTGTCGAAGCTGTAAGCATTGTTAAATAATCTATGGAGTGATTTTTGTATATTGACACACGATGTCGGCGGTAAGACATGAGACGAGTTTGAAAAACTAGTTTATTTTTAATATTTTATGGTGAGTAATGGCTTTTGCCTTTTTTGATTAATTAAAATAAAAACATTGACGCGTAAAAGCGGTTACTACGACTAGTTGTGTGCATGAGAAAAAAATCCGTGATTTTTCCAAAACCCTGCAGTTTTTCTCAGTTGAATATCTGAATCCTTCAACCCACAAGTAGGATAGACCTAGCCCACTGGATATTTTCGAAAACTACAAGATTTATGTGTATACGCGCCATATTCAAATATATATTTGTTTCAATTTGCAAGAGAAATACGATATAACTAATAATGGAGACGACCGCAACACCACCTATTAAGACGATTCTTCTGAAGAATGTGTTCGCAGTAAAAACAGCCGTACTCGCGAGCATCGAGGCAGCCGACCCCGTGAGCGTCGCAGCAGACGTCTCAGAGAGCATCGAGGCAGCCGTCCCTGCGAGCGTCGGTACAGCTGTCTCAGCGCGTATCGTGGCAGCCGCCTCCGCTCTCGTAGGGATCGGGACAGCCACTGCCGTGAACTTCGAAGCAACCGTTACCGTGAACAGTGTGGGGGCAGATGGAGGTACAGTTCCAAGGATAATTTGAGTGACGGTGAGATCTCGTGTTCCCCATTGCGGGAGAAACAGGTATCGGTATGATTGAGATTGCGATTTGGGCTTTGAATATGAGCGGTCAGTGTTAAGGCGCAGATGGCCATAGGTCATCGCAGACACTATTCAAGCGAGCCGTGGAGATGGCTTTGAGCGACCAGCGCTAAAGCATAGATGTCCACAGATCATAACAGACTGAGCAAGATAATGTAGCTCTAGGTACGCTTGGTTTAAAAACGCTATTCGCGATCTCGTTAACGACGGCACATGATTTGAAATGTATGCAGTACCTATCAGTTTTATTTCCTTCTGTTAACTTGGGAGGAATCACTACATTAAGGATGGCTGAGCTGTAAGCATTGTTTAATATATGAAAGCATTACTCATTAATCTATGGACTGATTTTTGCATAATGACAACACAGTGTCAGCGGTAGGACGTGAGACAAGCTTGAATATCTAGTTTCTTTTAAATATAACTTATGTTCGGAAGTGGCTTTTGTTCTTTTGATTAATTCGAAAATATTGACGTGGAAAGGTGGTTACTAAGATTCTTAGTGTACATGAGTAATAAATCCGTTATTATTTCCAAAACCCTGCAGTTTTTCTAAGTTAAATACGTGAATCCTTCAGCTGAGTACATTTTAAAAGGAGATACTCGTATATGTCCTACGTGTTTCAATACTTAGCTAATTTCAAAACAACTATTTAAGCTTTGTAATATTTAACGCTTTAAGTACAAATTATAAATGATAAAACATATGTGTGTTTTAGCAACAATAAGAGAAGTAACGAATTATTCCTAAAATATTGTTTATTAATCTTTAAATAAATATTTTAATAAATGAATTGTTTTTTTATTTTACAGTTTACTTCTTCCATAAATATCGTATCAATTTTAAATCGTTATATTAAATTTAAATTAAACTTTAAATCGGAGTAAGTTGTTACTTTCCGACTTTAGTCATTTGAAAAAATTGATCAAGCTGGTCTTTTATATTTTCCGCCCAAGAAAGTAATATTCAATGTCTTCAAGCAAAAATTTATACAAAGAATGTTTCGACTTTACAAAAAATACTAATAGAACGATTAGTGCCTCACGATCAAATGCTTGTAATATGTGCGACAAATATTATAAAACTTTTAAAGTTCCTGGTGAAAACAAAGAAATGAGAGAAGCATTCGAAGTTGGAACACATCAAAGAAAGGGCAAAAATAATTATAAATCTTCAATAGGTATACAGAGACCAAGAGGCAAAATTAAACGTTGTTTTATAGCAGGTTTTATTTTACACTCTATTTAAATTTAGCGGATTCCAATGTATATTTCATCAATGACAAAGAAAATTTACGTGCATTTGTGCCATAACGTTTCACTAAAAATAATCGTATAATTTTAGTATCTATTGATCTAAATAACTACGAAAGTTGACCATCTAGTGGGGTCGCTATATTAGCCAAAATAACGTCTTTAAAATGGGAATACTATCTACATATTAAATTTGTTTAGGATAATCTAAAGGCAGGAATTATTGTGATTTTTACTTAGCACGCTAAGTGCGAAATATTAGTTTTATATCTCCTGCGATAAATATTGCTATACTTATTAAATACGACTTATCATATTTTGCTATTAAACGAATTAACTACAAAATAAAACTACCAATCACTGCTACAGCAAAAATCGCACTTCGCAACAATTGCTGAAATCCACGAATCGGGTTATAACAACTTTTTCATTCGATTACATTACAATGTAGCTCGGTTTCGTTTGAGATTACCTTATAATTATAATCAAGCAATTACACACGCCATTTGTTTCTATTTACAAGACACTAATTTCTAATGCAGGAAAAATAATAAAATAATTAATCGTGTAGAAACTTTAAAAAGGGACATCTACAAATATATTAGTAAACTAAACAACTGAAACACCTTACGTCATTTATCTTATCATTTGTCGGATAGATGACGCTTTCTACAATTATTTATTTTTATTTGATATGGATATTCTTAGTATTTACTGCAAAACACTTCGATGTGCCAAGATCTACCTTGTTTCGTAGAAGCCGCAGCTACGCACTCAGAAGGAAAACTGTCTTAGGGACAACCCTTGAAAATATTTTGGTAGACTACATTTAGACGATAGAGAACAAATTTCATGGCTTGACGAGAAATGATGTTCGAAGAATGGCATACATGTTAGCAAGTCGTAATCAGTTGAAAAATCCATTTGGTGCGACTGGCATGGCTGGAAAAAAATGGCTTAAATTAATCCTGAAACGCCATAAGGACAAGCTATCAGTGAGAAGACCAACTGGCACGTCTTTTGCTAGAGCCTTTAGATATTTGCTTCTTTGCTATCTTTTGCATCTTTGGATCTTTGCTAGCAAAGAAAAAGTAGACTCATTCTTTGATCTCCTCGAAGACGTCTATGCTCAAGGAAACTATGGTCCAAGTTGCATATACAACGGTAGGGCTTATCGTAGTACAGAGCAAGATACCCCAAGTGATTGGGCATAAAGGAAAACGGCAGATAGCTTCTCTTACCTCAGCGGAAAGGGGTTCATTAATGACGATTGTTGTTGCCATGAACGCTACTGGTCATTTTGTACCTCCCTTTATTATATTCCCGCGCAATAATATGAGTGATCAGCTAATGAGAGGTAGTCCCCCAGGTGCTGTTGGCATTGCGCATCCATCAGGATGGATACAAATGAACATATTCACTGACTGGTTCAAACATTTCATCAAACATACAAACCCTACTCCGGAATCGAAAGTATTATTGATCTTAGATGGCCATTTTTCTCAAACTCGTAACATCGATGTGATAGAGCTTGCTAGGCAAAATAACGTAGAAATTGTCTCTTTACCTCCCCACACAACTCACAAGCTCCAACCACTGGACAAAACGTTTATGGGACCACTAAAAACCTATTACAGTGAAGAAATACGCATATGGATTAGGGACAATAATCGACCACTAAGCCCTTATGATGTTGTCGAGCTATTTGGCAGAGCTTATTTGAAAGTGCAAACTGGTGAGATTTCAGTAAATGGCCTTCGTGTAACTGGCTTATGGCCATTGAATAAAAATATTTTCACTGCGGTCGACTATCTATTGCTGCACAACAAGATGCAGTTAAATGGTTGCACAGTCAATGTTACATCAATGGCATCAGGTCACCAACCTGAAGTACCATCGATGGCCAGTTTAAGAACACCTGATAATTGTATGCCTTTAACTGAAGCTGTCACACCCAGACAAGATACAAATATTGAACCTGTACCCTCAACTTCCGGACTTTCTCGCAGTGATTTAGGATTAGTGTCTCCGTATAACATCAGTCCCGTACCAAACAAGAGGATACCTTCTAATAGAGGAAGAAAAGCATCTGTTGCAGCAGTCATCACGTCGTCACCGTATAAATTCTTATACAAAAACAAGAAAAAAGAAAGAAAAGAAAATAAATTAGCAAAAAACAAGAATAAAAATCAAAATGAGAAGAAATCAAAAGGAAAAAAAACAAAAGAAAAGACTAAGCCTATGTCTGATTCAGATGATCTGTGATGCTGTTTGATACAGACAGCGAACCCGATGCCTTGATAAGATGTACAGCTCCAGACTCTGAAGATTCGGAGTGTATTTTCTGTAGTATGCTGTTTTCGAATGACACTCATGGGGAAACATGGATCAAGTGCCTCATGTGTGGGCTCTGGGCACATAATAATTGCGCTGCGACAGAGTTTGATACCTGGATTTGCGATTTTTGTAAATAATTTGTGTTCATTTCTTTATTATACCAAAGTTTTCAAGTCGTCTTAAGAGTTAAGGTTAATTTTTCATAGTGATTATAGTATTCCATATTTGGGTTACCTATTCCATATATAGGTATATTCCATATACCTTTATCGTTAGTTAAGGTTAATTTTTCATAGTGATTATAGTATTCCATATTTGAGTTACCTATTCCATATACCTGGGTATAATAACGATAAAGGTACCTACCTTTATCGTCATTTAGTTTTCGAAAAATTTTCTTACCTCAAACTGAACAAAATAATCTAAAATTGTTACAAACTTAAGTGCAAATATATGATTGTTAATCATTACCACAAAAAGTATTTTATTTATCAAATTTGTGAAAGTTATGCCTGAAAATCAAAACGGTATTCCATATTTGGTCACTTTCCTCTAATTTTTGAGTGTTTACTTTTATAAGACTTGTTGAAATAATTGAACAATAATGAACCCTGTTGCTACTATAGCGCCACCATAATTCAACGCATTTTGCCGGATACGTTTTCATACACAGAGATTGTTCTCCTACCTCTACACTCCACAGTATTTCAAAATATATAATTTCGCACTTATTTAACACGTATAAAATTATAATGAATAAAATTATGTCTGAAATTCTCGTTATAATGATTATCATATTAATATAAACACTGTAGGGTATTGGAACGCTTTAATAAATAGCGTATATAAAAATTAAGAAAAATGTAACATCATCTTGATTACAAGTTGTTATTGCGGATTAAATAAATGACAATTCGAACAGATCTATTGTTTATTTCTAATTCAAAGACCCGACAAACATCACCACGATAATTTACTGAGGTAAATTATCATTACAAAAAGGTCAGCCACAGCTTTTTAACATATGGCTAAGTTATAAGTTACATTATATGGCAATGACAATGAAAGTTGTTGTATAAAGCTGTATGACAGATGATCTCATGGAATTAATGACAACTTCCTCGCTTCGCTCTTTATTCCACTTGAATCTTTTTGTTATAAAATAAGATTCATAACTGAAGGATTGTATTTAATATTATATTTATATTTAATTTAAGTAGACTAAACGAGTCTGGAAAAATTTAAGAACCTGTTATAACGTTTTTGAAGATGAAGCTTCTAGAATTTCTAAAAACACATCGAGGAATAAGACTGTCAGTATTGCCGTGAATAAGGCACGTGAAAGACTCTTATCTTGGGGCCTCAAATGTAAACTCACGCGCTACCCGGAGAACTGTTACTTTACCCGGGACGCGTAGGGACGCTATATTGAACAAATATTTGTATTACAGTGTGTTATTACTTGTATTACATTAGTATTAAAATGGAAGTCAATAGAGCACCTTCAGCATTGTGAATAACTCCATGGGTAACTGGCAATGTGAGCCCTCGAGACTACAAATCGCCAAATACTTTGATTTAAGACAGAAATTTTACCAAATTGAACATTTCTCTTACTTTTGGTCATGGGTGAGAACGGTAACTTAGCAAAGACAAAATTAAAACAGAACATTGTTTATTTGCGCAAGCTTTTAACATTTATTATTTCATCGTAAGCAAAACCTGCAGAATAGCTTGTTGAAACGCGTAGAAACAAATATATCGCTTGTACGTAAAATATATTTTTAAGATAACAACACAGACGAATTTAAGGGTATCAGCTAGCTTTATATTTAACAGTAGGGTATGTGCACACTTATAACCAATCTATAAGATAATTGATAAAGTGAGGGTAAAGTAATTGTTTTAGTAATATAAATTTAGTTCAAAAATAAATCGTTTGCAATTACCACTTGTAGCAAACTTAAGAAACTATTAAAAGCGAATACCAATCTATGTCATATTTAAAACACAAAACGCGGTGTCATAAAAATGTCACGCTAGCCTTTTTAATTTAGAACCATAATATGCTTATTTTGCATGGCGAAAAGTTCACCGCGTTTTGTGTTTTAAATATGACATAGATTGGTATTCGCTTTTAATAGTTCTGGTGCTATTTTCAAACTTCCTCTGATATATTCATTCCTAATCTTATCCATTCTAGTTACACCACACATCCACCTTAACATTCGCATCTCTGCCACATGTAGTTTTCTCTCATCCGTCTCTCTAGTCGCCCAGCACTCAGATGCGTACAACATTACTGGTCTTATAATAGTTTTATAAATATAAAATACATTATTTTTTGTTATTAGAAATAGAAAATTAACAATTTAAATTTCTATAATAGAAACATACGAATGTATATTTTAATTAAAATGTGTTAAATTACTTAATAACTTTATTTTATATTAAAAGGGGAGACGACTTGTCAATGTTCAGTATAGCATAACAAGCGGCAGCCATCTTGTATTTATAGTAATTGTAATTATTGAGCTAGGTGTGTTTTCGATTGAAGATATAGTTTTAAAAAGAGAATTAACCTTTGTGTTTTATGAACTATGAGCTATGATTTTATTTTCAGTATAATTTGTATTTGTATTGTATTAATTGGTGACACTATCGGCTAACGGTGAAGGAAAATATCGTGAGGAAACCTGAACCTGAAAAATGTTTTTTTTTTTTCGAACTGACTACGCTATGGACCAAGCAAGGTCTTAACAGCTTCACCGGACTACTAAAACCTACTTAGGTGGGATATGGGTAAGAAGATGATGATGCTAGATTGTACTTGTATAAAGCTGTATGACAGATGATCTCATGGAATTAATGACAACTTCCTCGCTTCGCTCTTTATTCCACTTGAATCTTTTTGTTATAAAATAAGATTCATAACTGAAGGATTGTATTTAATATTATATTTATATTTTATTTAAGTAGACTAAACGAGTCTGGAAAAATTTAAGAACCTGTTATAACGTTTTTGAAGATGAAGCTTCTAGAATTTCTAAAAACACATCGAGGAATAAGACTGTCAGTATTGCCGTGAATAAGGCACGTGAAAGACTCTTATCTTGGGGCCTCAAATGTAAACTCACGCGCTACCCGGAGAACTGTTACTTTACCCGGGACGCGTAGGGACGCTATATTGAACAAATATTTGTATTACAGTGTGTTATTACTTGTATTACATTAGTATTAAAATGGAAGTCAATAGAGCACCTTCAGCATTGTGAATAACTCCATGGGTAACTGGCAATGTGAGCCCTCGAGACTACAAATCGCCAAATACTTTGATTTAAGACAGAAATTTTACCAAATTGAACATTTCTCTTACTTTTGGTCATGGGTGAGAACGGTAACTTAGCAAAGACAAAATTAAAACAGAACATTGTTTATTTCCGCAAGCTTTTAACATTTATTATTTCATCGTAAGCAAAACCTGCAGAATAGCTTGTTGAAACGCGTAGAAACAAATATATCGCTTGTACGTAAAATATATTTTTAAGATAACAACACAGACGAATTTAAGGGTATCAGCTAGCTTTATATTTAACAGTAAGGTATGTGCACACTTATAACCAATCTATAAGATAATTGATAAAGTGAGGGTAAAGTAATTGTTTTAGTAATATAAATTTAGTTCAAAAATAAATCGTTTGCAATTACCACTTGTAGCAAACTTAAGAAACTATTAAAAGCGAATACCAATCTATGTCATATTTAAAACACAAAACGCGGTGAACTTTTCGCCATGCAAAATAAGCATATTATGGTTCTAAATTAAAAAGGCTAGCGTGACATTTTTATGATCTCGACGTAACTTTCGACTGAAATTGTAGAGGTCCGTAAAAGGAATTATATTTGTGATAAACCTATAGTAGATATAAATTAAGATAAACGGTCCTGTAGATTTAGCAGATCAAATAATAGCATATCTCACACCACACAGAAGAACACTCAAGTGATACATGAAACACAATAATACATTAAATACGTCAATTTCAAACGAAATGAGTATCTACAAATACAAAAATAATGGTATCAGAATTTACAGTAGCGCTAGCAATGCATCTTACAATGTACCCATTCAAGGGTATTGTAAAATACACTTATATGACAAAGATTGCATCACAAAATGCAGAAGAAAGAAGGGCAAGATTATCTGTCACAAAAAAAAAATTATCACTCTGTGCAATTTGCGAATCATAGTAATCATTTAATGGTCTTCAAACGATGGTAGAACTTATATGCGCCTCAATTCTTGCACGTCACACCAACAACACATCACTTATATTGTAAAAATCATTTTGATAGATCCTCTGTGTTTTAATGGCATAATAATCATTTTGGTTGATCTAGAAATATTCACACAACTTTACAAATGAATTACAATACATTATATTTGGAAATTTGCACTGCTGTGTTCAGTTGATACACAGGTCGAGCAATACACCTGATTCTCTTGTATACTTGTTGAATATTCACAGAAGTTTGTTATAATGTTAATATAATAAATTTATCTAATTCATAAATAGACAATAATCATCCTTCAGAGTTGTCGCTCAGCATAAATTGCATCCAACTTACAAACACATAATAGGATACTATGTTTTACTTGGATATATATATATATATTAATATATATAAATGGATTTTGATATACAAAAACAATAAACAATTGTAGACTTCAGGACCATTTCGTAATCAGAAAACTAGAAGATTTACGCTTACATAATAGAATAAGAGATTTGCAAATTTACAAGCATTTCTTTAAATAGCTTTTTTCACAATCACTGACAAAGAGTATATATATGGTAAGATATGGTTGACTATACCCTGTACTCACTAGGGATAATAACTATTTTATAATAATTATAATAATAATAAAATAAAAATGGAAATGAGCAGACCATGTAGCGAAACTGCAACAGGAAAGATGGACCAAAAGATTCATTTCGTGGAATGACCCAAAAGGGAAACAATATAGAAATAAAGCCATGCCACACAAGATGATATAAAGACATTACAAGGACACCGGGCACAAACTGTTAGTAGATACATCTCTATCAAAAGTATGTCACAGCACTAATAAGTTTGTTTGTCTGTGGTAGACGAGTTTGCATGATTATATATCATGTAACTATGGAGTCTCACAAATATGAAATGATTGAATGACTATAATTATAATAAAAACAAGTTAATCAATATAAAATGTTTATATCTCTACTTAGAGCATTCCCTATACCCTTCACAAACTGCATACAAGTGGCTCAAGATTAGACTTCTTTGGAGAAGGCCTTCGTACGTGGAGAGGTTCTTGCAAATAAATTTAAAAAAAATGTATTCATAAAAAATTAGATATTAGGTTAATTATTACATCATAATGATTGCTAGCAATCATTATTAATATAAGGAATATAGTTAAAGTAAAGTAAGGAGATTTAGCATAGTTATAAGAGGATAGGAATAGAGAGAAAGAAGAGGAGAGAATTATGAGGATTTTATTTTATAGTTTAAAGTATATAATGCTAAAATTATAAGTATTCAAATAAAACATTCTAATCTTTAAACATCACTCAAAAGATAAGTAATTAATTATCATTAGAAGTAGTAGATTAGTATTAGGTTCATGGACAAAATTGCAGTCTTCAGTGTACCACTGACCAGTCAATTCAAAATGAATAAAGGAAATTCATTCACCATACTCCTGAACACATGACAACCCATCAGCAGGCTCTGTGAATGTTGATAGATAATTTAAAATTATTGTCAAGAACTTGCAACCTAATTTCTCATACAAAGAATAGAGTTATGTCTTTTTGCACCTGGTAGTTAAGTTTTATGCCTGTATAACCAACGAAAATATTTACAACCTTTGTACATGGCCAATATTCAACAATTTGATGACTACATAAATACAGTTTTACCTGAAAACATAAAATATTGAAGAGTAAAGACCTACCAAACATTTATATATCTCACCAATTTTTATATATTTGTGTGATAAGATGCACAAAAAAACTTCATAATTATATAATATATTTAAATAGGATTGCCAGATGAAACATATTTCATTTTGATGGAACAAATTTCAAGTAGTCCGGTGAAGCTGTTAAAACCTTGCTAGGTCAATAGCGTGGTCAGTTCGAGAAAAAAAGAGGTACAAATTCCAATTCAATTGAATATACAATTTTCTTTTAAATGACATTATTTTTAGTTGCTTTCATTCTAACGAAATATCATCCCCATTGTTCCCCATTCTTTGTAAGTTTATCAGGAGAGTCGGTGATGGGGAAATATACAATAATTTTAGAAACACATTCAACAACGAAAAATATTTTTTTTAAAGAACTCAAAAATCCAATCAATTTTGACATACAAAACCTAAAAGAGACATTACAATATTTAAGAGATCAAAACCATTTGTATCTTCAAAATGACTAGTGTAAACTACCTAAATAGAAAAAGGGAACGTAACGTTTTTTATACCCATGTCTTTGTTTATATACATGATCATTTTCAAATATTTTTGCTTTTTTTAAATTTATTATGCTGAATCAACCAAAACCACAAATGGACAGATCAAAAAGGCGACGCCGAACCCACGAACAACTTAAACGGACGCCATTACAAGTAATTCAAAGGAAACCTTTACAAAAAGTTACAAAACTTTGAACAACAAACGCTACACTAAACACAAGACAATACATTTGTTCACAAAATAATCGTGTATAATTATTATGACACTTGAAATGCAAACAAAACGAACTACAACCAGGTACTACTAAATAAAAGTTATAAAAATTAGAATACGTCTTAAGAACACAGTTTCAAGTTTTAAAAACACATGTCAATTTTGTGTTTTTAGCAAATACAAATCAATTATGCAAAGGTATTATCACGAAACAGCCACTTTTTTTTTAACTTTTTTTTTGGCAACCAATCTTTTAGATTATTACTGCCATTGTCAAGTAGTTAATAGTATTACAAGTTCTTCTATTCCATTTTCGGCAACCAGTCTTCTAGTAGACCATCACTGCCATTGTCAAGTGAGTATCGATATTACAAGTTTCTTGATATAATTTCAATGAACTACCAAGATGGTGGCCAACTTGTTAGAACTTTCTATGGAATTTTTGTGGCATCTCAGAATTCATGGTCCGTGGTATTATTTTCCATTCACTTCACTTACGCACAATAAACAAACTATATTAGACAAAACACCACCAATTTTACATAATATAGAGTCAAGTATGAATAAAAAATAAAATCCACTACATGACAGACCAAGATCCCGCCAAAAAACCAGCCACAAATTGGTAACAGTTTTATTAATCCCTGATTATGGTTATGGCCAAAAAGGATTAAATCTGCAACACAATTATATTTTGTATTTGGTTTCTAATCTATAACCTTGTTATAAAATTTTTGTTTTTTTTTTTTTTATAACACGCAATATATCCAGATTATATACTAATACATTTTGTATAGCTCTGATAATGTTTATGTCGCTGGATTCATATATCGATAAAAGAAGCACTTCAATTTGTTGTATTTATATATATTTAATTGATACAAGACACACGTTTGTACTCGCTAAACGGTAAGCCGTGAAGAAGGAAAAAGTTGCCAACATAATATTTTAATTTTACACAATTTTATGTTGGGTTGCCAACATGCTGCGGCCTCACAAAATATATAGACTATTTATGTATATACTAATTAAACTAAGTTACAAACATGTTGACATTACGAGTAAATAATAGGACTTTATGTTCTAAATAAGTAATCT
Source organism: Antheraea pernyi (assembly GCA_015888305.1). Classification (NCBI taxonomy): domain Eukaryota; kingdom Metazoa; phylum Arthropoda; class Insecta; order Lepidoptera; family Saturniidae; genus Antheraea; species Antheraea pernyi. The sequence goes on along the minus strand of MU159234.1, from coordinate 232,462 downwards.
TATCTTTATTTTACAATCTGATCATTAAAACTTAAGTTATTCTAATGGTAGAATACAAATACTTGACAAAGACCTTGTGTAAGTTTTTCCATTTGGTGTTTTTACATCGAAAGCTCTGACCTTTCCATCACTTCCTGGAAAAACTTTCACGATACGAGCCATTGGCCATAACAATGGAGGTACATTCGGTTCTCTTAATATTACTAAGGTACCAATTTTTAAGTTCGGCAAATCATCACGCCATTTAGGTCTATGCTGAAGTACATTTAAATAATGTTTATGCCAAATCTTCCAAAAACTCTGTTTCATATTTTCTACCACCTGCCAGAAACCTAGTCTATTTTTTGGAATATGTGAAACATCTGGTTCAGGGTATGAGGTAAATGGTTCACCAATTAAAAAGTGACCTGGTGTCAGGTAGCTGAAATCAGATATATCTGATGAAGACATTGGCATTAATGGTCTAGAGTTTAATATGCCTTCAATCTGACATAATACAGTATTTAATTGTTCATAAGTACACACTTTTGAATAACTCTTTTTAAATGGAATTTCATACTTTTAACTGCTGCCTCTGCGATACTGCAGGTGAATGACTAGGAATAAAATGAAATTGTATACCTTGTTGAGCTGTGTAAGTATGTACCTTTGTTTGATGCTCTCCAGATGCATGCAGTTTATATAATTCAAGTAACTGGTTCTTTGCGCCTATAAAAGCTGTTCCATTGTCACAAAAAACCTCACTAGGAAGCCCTCTATGTGAAATAAACCTTTTCAAACATGCCAGAAAAGTATTTGTAGTGTGATCAGAAGCTAATTCCAGGTGTATAGCCTTTGTAACAAAACAAACAAAGATACAGATATATTCTTTGCCTATATGTGATTTTCTTATACTAGAATAGGACCGGCATAATCGATACCTATTTTCTTAAACACCCTAGCAACGGTAACACGCTGACGCGGCAAGGAACCCATCAGTTGTGTTGCAGCTGCTACTTTCATTTTGAATCATGTTATACACTTATGAGTTATCTTTTTTATTTGTCTAATACCATTTACAAGCCAATATTTTTGTCTCATAATTTAGGACCAGCATGAAGCAGTCTAATGTGCTCATACTTTATAATTAATTCTGTAACCCTTGACCCTTTGGGCAAAATAATGGGATACTTCTGACTATATGGAAGCTGAGAATTATGAAGACGACCTCCTACTCTTAATATACCTTGGATATCTAGAAACGGATATAAAGATTTTAAACAACCATTTACATTTACATTTTTTTCTGTAGTAATCTTATTTCTTCCTTAAAATATACGAGTTGTTCGTGTTTTATGATTAATAATAATGCCTTTTGTAACTCTAAACTTGATAAATAATTATATCTAATTTTGACATTACTACATCTTATATTATGACAAAATCGTAACATATATGCTAACACTCGTGTCATCTTTGTAATACTAGAATATTTATCTAAAAATTTAAAGAATTCAAATTGATTTTGTGTTACAAGTACCACTGTTCCGGAAACCGTAGTATGAGCTTTCAATCCAGGTAAGTTTTCAGGATTTTTTGAATAGTATTAAAAAAATAATACTCCCTATTACTCAGGAAGGCTGGACCATCCCACCACAAGGTACAACTGGAAAGATCTTTGGGGTCCACACCTCGACTAATAAAATCAGCTGAATTTTCATGGGTACTCACATACAGCCAACGCCATCTATTGGTAAATTGTTGAATTATCGCTACTCTGTTAGAAACATAGGCTTGCAATTTTATGACTTCACTTATAATCCATGCTAAAGCAATTTTTGAGTCAGTAAATAAATAAATATTATTAATTTTAACTTTTACTTGAAGAGTATTGTTTACTTTCGTCATTAATTTTGATAATAACAGACACGCGTTCAGTTCAAGCTTAGGCACCGTTAACTGCTTTGCTTGCGGATTGATTCTTGATTTTGAACAGAGTAATGATAATTTTGCATTACCTGTCGACTCAATCACTCGGAGATAAATGCAACATCCGTAGCCTGTAGAACTCGATGCATCTGCAAAGCCGATTAGCTGAATAGTTTCAGCTGAATTAGATATAGAGATATGCCTATTAATATAAATTGGCTCTATACATGCTAAACTTTTAGAAAATTGCATCCACTCATCAGCAATATGTTTTGGTGGATTTGAATCCCAGCCTATTTTTTCTAACCAAAGTTTCTGCATAATAACCTTAGCCTTTATAATAATTGGGCTGATAAAACCTAACGGATCATAAAATTTCGATATTTCACTTAAAATACTTCTTTTCGTAATTAATTTGTCATTCCTTTCAGGGCACTTAATCACAAAACAGTCTTTTGCAGCATCAATTGTTAAGCCTAATGCTTAATTTACTACAATTTTCCTGTTGTAATTCAATTTCACTAAGCTGATGGTGACTTACAGGTATATCTGACAACACTTTATTACAATTAGATGACCATTTATGCGCTTCAAACCTACCTAAACTAAGCAGCTGTATAAGTTGTTTCTTAGCATCATACAACTCAGACATGTTTGAACTTGAATACAAAACATCATCGACATATGTACAATTCTTTAATATAAATGAACCTAAGGGAAAGCCAGCTTCATGCGTGTTTGCAAGCTCTTGCAAGCATCTTGTAGCGAGATAGCTTGAACTTTTTAAGCCATATGTTAGGGTGTCCAAGCGGATGCATAATATAGGATGCTGTGGGCTGTTACGCCACAGAATTTTTTGTAATGAAGTATGCTCAGGATTAACCAAAATATTTCTGAACATTTTTTTTTATATCTGTATTAAAAGTATAATTGCCAATTCTATAAAGTAATATTATATCAAAAAGATCTCTTTGGACAGTAGGTCCATTCAGTAATATACCGTTGAGAGAAACCCTTTTGATTGATTTCATTGACCCATCAAATACAACACGCATTCGAGTAGTTTTACTACTCTCATTTATTACTGCATGATGAGGCAAAAAATAAATTGGATCTCTTTTTAGATCAAGAGTTTCAAAATTAATTAAATGAGCATGCCCCAAATTAATATATTTATCTATGAACCTTTTGTAATCTGAGATTAAATTTGTATTTTTATGTAGTTTTTTCTCAAGATTTAAAAATCTATATAAGGCTAAATCAAAAGAATCCCCTAGTGTTTCATTAACTTCACTGAGAGGTATTTTTAACGGTAAATCAACTTGAAATTTGTTATCTATTGATTTAACAGTTGACTTAAATATATTTTCTGATAAATCCTGTTCTGATTTATTTTCCAGAAATACTTCCGGAATCTTTTCAGACTCCCAGAATTTTTGCAGATTACTATTAATATTAGAATCACAAGTTAAGCAAAAAAGCGATGCAACCTCATTTGTTTGGTGTTGCGTAGGCAAGCCCCCGGCCACGACGTACCCAAACTGTGTGTTTATAATATATGGTATGTCACGCTGTTCATATGATGCACGTTGCAAGACTGACTTGTCTTGGTGCTTCATGGAGTTGCAGTGGCGGTCTTGTGGTAGCAACACCTGGAAAAACCCATCCGCTCCTATTAACATATTTATTTCTGACGGTATATTATATTCTGTATTATAGCCTTTGTAACAAAACAAACAATTATACAGATATATCCTTTGCCTATATGTGATTTTCTTATACTAGAATTCTTTACTTGAATAGGACCGGCATAATCGATACCTATTTTCTTAAACACCCTAGCAGCGGTAACACGCTGACGCGGCAAGGAACCCATCAGTTGTGTTGCAGCTGCTGCTTTCATTTTGAAACATGTTATACACTTATGAGTTATCTTTTTTACTTGTCTAATACCATTTACAAGCCAATATTTTTGTCTCATTTGAGATAACAATAATTTAGGACCAGCATGAAGCAGTCTAATGTGCTCATGCTTTATAATTAATTCTGTAACCCTTGACCCTTTGGGCAAAATAAAAAAATACTTCTGACTATATGGAAGCTGAGAATTATGAAGACGACCTCCTACTCTTAATATACCTTGGATATCTAGAAACGGATATAAAGATTCCAAACAACCCTTTACATTTACATTTTTCTGTAGTAATCTTATTTCTTCCTTAAAATATACGAGTTGTTCGTATTTTATGATTAATAATAATGCCTTTTGTAACTCTAAACTTGATAAATAATTATATCTAATTTTGACATTACTACATCTTATATTAAGACAAAATCGTAACATATATGCTAACACTCGTGTCATCTTTGTAATACTATTATATTTATCTAAAAATTTAAAGAATTCAAATTGATTTTGTGTTACAAGTACCACTGTTCCGGAAACCGTAGTATGAGTTTTCAATCCAGGTAAGTTTTCAGGCATTTTTTGAATAGTATTAAAAAAATTATACTCCCTATTACTCAGGAAGGCTGGACCATCCCACCACAAGGTACAACTGGAAAGATCTTTGGGGTCCATACCTCGACTAATAAAATCAGCTGGATTTTCATGGGTACTCACATACAGCCAACGCTGAGACAGAAAAATAGCTAGACGAAATTTATATATGAAGCTTCCGCTTTATTCGTTGCCTTGCTCACTCTGGAGGAATTTCGTTGTTGTCTTCTCACTCGCACTTGTACAATGCACTTGACGAATGGCAATTCAAATAACCTTGAATAACTTTGAAGACTCCTTGTACTTGACTTTGTATTCGCTAAACGTTAAGCCATGAAGAAGGAAAAAGTTGTCAACATAATATTTTAATTTTACACAATTTTATGTTGGGTTGCCAACACATTTAAATATTTTTGTTATCTAAAATCTTATGTCTAAACTAACCATAATATACTTTGTATATTTCCTAAAGTAAAATTATTATATTTTTTCTTATAATAAATTCAAACCATTGATAGCGAAAATAAAGGATCATGAAGATTTTCGTAGAAAAAACATTACGCAATATTCAATATTTAGATTTTACAACATTTATTTTTAAATATTTATTTTACTATATTTATTTAAATTGTTACATTTATAGACACACAGTGACATTACAAATGTATCGCCTATAAAGAATCAGTCGAACTTATTTGTATCTTAAGAGGAAATTTGCAGATCTGGCAATACCGATTATTAATGTGTAATGTGTTTTTTATGTAATAACACTATAATTTTGACCTAAGTAGGGCTGATGTATTTTTTTTAGAAATTGGATATTGCGATCGATATTTCGATATATATCGGTTTTATTACAAAAAGTAATTGTAAATCAGCTTAACATTGATTTACAGTTTTTAATCCAGTACATTTATACAATATATACCATAAATGTTTTAAAATGCTACATTACAGTTCTAAGGGCCACTTACACAAACGTTATTCAATTATATTGATCTTAATTGGCATCATTGCTGTTCATATTTATCTAAATAAGATAATTATGTGTACCAATATTTTTTCAGTTCATCTGTTACTAAGTTTTCGAGTAGTGGTGATCATATCATTGTCATATCACCGGTGGAATATCATTTGGATGTTTGCAGGTTGGAACCCCAGCGTATATCAACGAATTTTATAAAATTCGCGTACATTTATTAATTTAAATTGGTAACATCAGCTGACGGTTAAGGAAAACATCATGAGGAAACCTGAGAAATTGTCTTGTAGTACTCCTATATGTGGGAAAACATACAACTGTAGATTTCGCAGAGCTTGAAATCGTCAAAGCGTCGTGGGCTGGTATGGCGATTATACCTTCTTTCGGGAAGAGGCCTATGGTCCTGCAGTGGGTCTCTTAGAAGCTGATGATGATGAATATTTTTCAGTAAGAGTTTTTACAAATACTCGTTACTTTATATGTTTAGCTGTTTCACTCTAAGATTACTATTACCAACCTGCTCCAAATTCCGGTACCTTGGTTCATTGATCCAAAACGACGGCACCGTACTCAATGACAATATAAATGCAGGATGCACGAAATGGTGAAAGATGCTTAGGGTATCTTGCGATCCACGAATGCCCTTGAAACTGAAGGGAAAGGTATATAAAACTGTTATAAGACCAGTCATACTGCATGCATCTGAGTGCTGGGTTACGAAAGAAACGGATGAGAACTGTACTCGGCAGCGATGCGATTATTAAGATGTGTGGCATAACTAGAATTGATAGAATAAAAATGTATATATCAGAAAAATTTTGAAAATATCACCAGTGTCAGAGAAGGTGAGGTGTAATCGGTTAGCATGATACGGGAATATCATAAAGAGAGATGAAAGTCATATAAACAGAATAGTTTTAAGTATGAAGGTGGACAGATATAACAGTAGAGGAGACCGAAAAAGGTATGGATATAGTGTGTGAAAAATGGCATGTGTATAAAAGGTGGTTGTCGGTAGGCAAGTATAGGGGATAGGTAGGCGTAGAGTTGTGTAGATAAGTAGGGTAGGGTTATGATCGAGGGATGGGGGGAAGGGAGATAGGGTAGCTTAGGATGGAGTGGACCTTGGGGAGACTATGGCGGATGAGGAGTATCGTTAAAAAATCAATGGGGAAGTGGCGATGGAGGGGCCTTCCTCGTTGTTGCTGGCTGAACCCGGGGGAAGAGGTGGGGCCTCAGCCGGGAGTGGTGCGAAGGCACCTGCCGCCGGGTGTGTCGTGGAGCTTTCTGACGCTCCCCCGCGACACTCTCATAGTGCGGCGTACGGTTTGCTGTGGAGTTTTAGTCGGTTAAAGTAGCCGAAAGGCATCGGTAGCTACGTCCCAGCACGCAGTTGGCTGTCGACTCAGCTCAGGCCCACCCCCGGTGGCCTGACAATCCATGGTGGATTTACTCTCTACGTTAAAAAAAAATTGGGATAAGGGTAAGAAGATAATAATGTATATAATAAAAAATATCGACCACCGATATCCAAATTTTATATCGAACTATGTATATATCGCAAAAAATATTAGTAATTAATATTGATATTTTAAAATAAAAATATCGATATAACGATATTTTATCAACAGTCCTAGACCTCAGTACATAAGTTAAGGTTTTAAGATACAGTATTTATTGGCGTACATATACATAATTACTACGTTTTATAATGAAAATAACAATCTTAATAAAATTTCTCTTCAAATATCACCTAACCTTAATATTTTTTTAGTTAGAACTTTTTATAGACAAAATATTGCACTAATTATAAAGTTAACAATTTTGTAAGATACTAATGACTAGAAGCATAATATATAGTTGTCAATATAATTTAGTCTAATATATATTAAAAATAAATTAAATCTAATAATTATGCGTATTCTTGTTGTATACAAAAAAGGTCCAAATTTGGTGTTGACTACATTTTCAGTTCATAAATTATACGGGCTAAATAAATGAACTCGAAGTCGCTAGATGTATTAAAAAAGTTTTAAATCATGACAAACAATAGTCCAGATTTTGACGTCTGTTACTAATTAATAATCAAACATAATCCTACTACAGAAAATTTGCTATAGGTTATTTAGGTTAACAGAGTATAAAATGTTATAATTGTCCAATATTTAATCGTTTAATTTTCCTATCTAATCGCATGATAACCTTGATATAATAAAAGTAATATATATTCTGGCACACATCATTTGTATTTTAAAATTTTTTTCATGTATATTTCAAAAATCTTGTATCTTATTTGAAAATTATTTTACATTAAAACGTACATTCAATAATGTTGGTATGTTTAATCTATGATAATAAAGATTGTAAATACAAGAACAGATTAAGAATTAATACATAAAGGTAATAAATTGGCAACACTTTATTAAGAAGTGAACGAAATTATCAAACGTTTAAACCGTCTGTTTTCTCTTTATATAGTATCTTATCTATGGTCGACTATATTACTTATTATACTCTTTGCTATGGTCTGTTTCGTCTGATAGTTTGGAAGGTCAGCACGTGTAACGACGAAATGGCTAACATAGTGTATAACGGTTCCAATGTAAGTTTTTTTTAAACCTAATTTATGTTATTTCTTTCTACTTTAGAATTTGGAATATTTTGTTATATTCTGGTTATAACTGAAAAATGGTACCAATCGAGATTTATTTTATACTCCAAATTAACCGCCACCTCTGTATAACTTTTTACCAAGTAAATCTTATAAAATATCTCTCCAGAATTAAATTAAAACTTTCCAATCTAAAATTGCAAGCAATGTAGTAATAATTACAGTTTTTATTCTTTATAATCAGTCATATTCGGGCACAGATTGGTTGGAGGGTAATCGAAATTATAATTTATAATATAAGTTTAAAATGTTTGATGGTAAATTAACATTCTCGATGTTCGGATAACCAGAAATTTACTTTATGCTGATTATATCTGCAATATATTGGAAATTTGGAGCTAGCAGCAGCTACACGGTGATGTAAATTATTAATTTGTGTGAGGTACATACAATCAGGCTATGGATGAAACCAAGGTGTATTGTTAACCGAAAGCTCCGACTAGGTCGTAAGGATACGAGGATTGAGAAGGTGTCCGAACACGCTATCAACTGAACTATCATGGTTTTTGTTTGTTTGTTACTCTTTCACGCAGTAGCTAATCAAGCGACCATCACGTAATTTTGCATACGTGTTGTCATGGGGTACGGAAACGAACATAGGGTAACTTTGAACGAGAAGTATTGCTAGCCAATATATGATTAATACAAGATGATTGACATAAGCTACTTTTCAATACGTTGTTGCCACGTCCTTGTATTTAAATAAATAGTGGGTAGAACAACTTTATTTTATTTAGAAATATCGTAAGTGTTCAGCTCGGACACTCGGTCCATCTTACTCTAAAATACAGTTTGTTTCATTTGTTTGTCAATTGTGTTTACATTTCGGGGCCATTTTAAATATTGCGTGGTTATACTACTATGGATCTAACACGTAAAAATTGTCGTAGTATGATTTATTGCATTTTTGAGTGTAGCTTGACGCCTCAGCCGTATATTATGTGGTTATTGAAAGGGTAATCTATACTAATATTATACAGATGTAAAGTTTGTGAGTTTGTAACGTTGTAGGGGTAATCTCAGGAACGACTGGTCCGATTTGAAAAATTATTTATATAGCTCATTTATCGGCTATATTTATTATAGGCATAGGCATTTATTGTAGGCTATCATCACGCTAAGACCAATAGGAGAGGAGCACCAATGAAGAATGTTTGAAAATTGGGGGGGGAGTTTTCCTCCTGTGAACTTCTGATGCGTGTTAGCGTTAGCCCAAAGTAATTATTCCACGCGGACGAAGTTGCGGGCAGAGGCTAGTTCTAAATATAAGAATCGTAACTGCTTCTCGTTTAGTGAATATTCCCACGACTTTATTATTTATTTTTATTGTAGTACGGAGACTGGATCATATCTACCAACGATATTTCCCAATTATGGAAGGCCCAGCCTACTTATTTGATTTCGCAAGCGATCTACCTATTTGCTGGATTCGTCACGTTCATCCATGGTAATGTTGAATTATAATAATAGGTCTTTTTTACCTATGAAATTGCCGTTCTGCAGTACTGGTCGTTTCAAATTAAAATATTTTTTGTTTGGCTAAGAATTTTAATTTCAAATTAAATTTATTTTAAAAACATTTCTGTAAAAAGGGCATCAATAAACTGCCACTGCGTTGGCAAAGATGCATTGATTGCATGGGCGATTACTTCGATTAATACAAATAAAAAATTCGTTTAAATTTTTTCATACAAAACGGCAATTTCATAGGTAAAGACCTAATATTACATCAAATGAACACAAAAACATATTAACTACTTACTCAAAAAATAAAATTAATAAATTAAATCATATTTGATCACTTGAATTTTCACGGGTATTAAACTATACAGAGCGATATAATAAACTAATTTTAGGGGATTTCTTTTATTTATTTTTCTTCGCTATCGGAACATTCTTCTAACATTTTCTTTGGCATATTTATGTCGAAGAAAATAAGTGTTCTTCAAAGTGGTATAACGTCATACTAAGGTTATATTATACTATACCATTGTGTTTTAGCGGAATATTTAATTATTTTAGAATATTAATATCACTCTTTCACACAAAAATTATTGAACGGATTTTGATATAACTTTGCAGTTAATATAGCTTATACATATATCAAAGTAAAGCATAGATAATAATTTAAAAACGTATTGTTTAAAGTGTTGTAAATTGTAAAATATACTAGCATTGGTGAATTGAATTTTAAGAATTTCAATTTTTTTTTCGAACTGTCTACGCTTTCGACCTAGCAAAGTCTTAACAGCTTCACCGGAAGAATTTCAAGTATCATTCAATCCGTGACGCAATGAATCGAAAACTCTTTGAGACCGGTCAATATACAAACGGGCCCGGCGGCCGATGTCCCGCCCTGATAATAGAAAACCTTTACAATATATATACCTACCTAAACCTTCCCCGGATAGAAGATGATCCTGATAAGAGCGCCGCGATACTTTTCGATCCTTTACGACGGAGTAATAACCTCGAGTCCATCAGGCCATACGGAACCCGATGTACCGATTGGGCCGACGAGGTTAAATATCTCGGTGTTACATTAGATAAACATTTAAAAGTTCGAGTCACATATAGATAGAGTGCGAAACAAAGCCGCTATGGTCTTCGGTATAGCTTATACATATATCAAAGTAAAGTATAGATAATAATTTAAAAACGTATTGTTTAAAGTGTTGTAAGTTGTAAAATATACTAGCATTGGTGAATTTAATTTTAAGAATTTCAAATTTTTTTTTTCGAACTGTCTACGCTTTCGACCTAGCAAAGTCTTAACAGCTTCACCGGAAGAATTTCAAGTATCATTCAATCCGTGACGCAATGAATCGAAAACTCTTTGAGACCGGTCATGTTTATTGGATACAATAATTATATTACATTTATAAAATATACATATACAATTATAAAACATACGTTCTCCATATTAGACAAAGTTAGAAACTTCTATTGACTTAATTTATGCTAATTATTGCTAACAAAAGACGTACCGTGGCCAAATTCGTGAAAATTTTCACATCCAAAATTAATCAGACATAAGATAACTTTGTGGTATTCATATTTTGTGTTACGCAAAACTACTCGATGAATATCAATTAATTTTTATTAATTTCATTTGGTTCTTATCTAACAAAAACACCACGATATGTTCATTAAATAACTTTAAAGTTTAAGAAACTGCCATTCTTGTAAGCAGTACGGCGTTTAGTTATATCAGTGTGCTTAGTGTGAGTTTTTGTACATACTCGAACGCGTTGACGTTCACTACGGTTTGTATGGGATTTTAAAAGCGCCATCTAGTTGCTCGCTTGTCAGACATCGTTTGCATTTTCTCTAATTTTAATGCCGACCCGAAACGTAAACCGAAACGCACAATTGCAGTTTTTTTCGATGTCGCCAAAGCCTTCGATAAGGTCTGGCATGGAGGGCTCGTCCATAAATTATGTAAATATCACGTACCCGATAAGTTAATACATATTATCCACGATTTTCTCACTGATAGGACTTTCCGTTTTAGAGTGGATGGGGAACTATCCCTGCCCCGCCCGATACGCTCAGGTGTGCCACAGGGCTCCATACTCGCGCCCTCGCTTTTCAATCTGTTCATCAGTGACCTACCTCGGTCTAAACGGGTCGAGGTAGGTTGCTATGCTGATGATACCGTTATTTACACTTCCAGCTTGCGGTCAGACTTTCTTAGGAAGCGCATCGAAAAGGCCGTTTGCACGCTCGGTGAATGGTTTCGTCGATGGCGCATAGAAGTTAATCCTGATAAGAGCGCCTCGATACTCTTCGATCCTTTACGACGTAGAATTACCTCGAGCCCATCAGGCTATACGGAGCCGATATACCTTGGGCCGACGAGGTCAAATATCTCGGTGTTACATTAGATAAACATTTAAATTTCGAGTCACATATAGATAGAGTACGAAACAAAGCCGCTATGGTTTTGGGTCGCCTCCATCCGTTGCTTTGTCATAGGAGTAAGATGTCCCTCAGACACAAGCTCACTTTGTATAAGACATGTATCCGTCCCGTGATGACATATAGCAGTCCCGTTTTTGCGCATATGTCGAAATATAATTTTCATAAGTTGCAGGTTCTTCAAAACCGCGTTTTACGTAAAGTGACCGGTGCCCCGTGGTACGTCCGGCGAGTCGACCTTCATAGGGACCTGGAGATGCCGTCTATCTGGGCATACGTAAAATCACTTACGATTAGTTATTTTGAAAAAGCCGTGAATCATTCCAGTCCGTTAGTGGTATCCGCCGCAAAATACGAACCCGTATCGAACGATGCGCGTTGTAAAAGACGTCCGCGACATATTTTTACCGACCCTCCCGATGAAATAACTGCAGTGAACGATCAGTACCAGCCTAAAAATACATATAAGAGTTATTGAGGTATCTATGCTTGGTGTGTACTATATATATGTGTATATATGTTTCAATAACTCATATAAGTATGAATATGTAGCTAAGCTTAGGTTAGCTGCGAAAGGTCGCGAATTACATGAATCATGCAACAGCCCAAGCCGAGATGTGCCGCGCATATAAAATCGGCTGAGTGCCTTAAGCGCTCGCCGTAATAGTCCGGTGAAGCTGTTAAGAACTTCCTAGGTCAATAGCGTAGTAAAAAAAACCTTCCCCGTGTATTATTTTATCTACTGGTGTATGAAAATCCGTTCAGTAGTTTTTGAGTTTATCCCGAATAGACAGAGAGACGTGGCAGAGGACTAATACGTAGTGATATCTGTGAAGTGTAAAATATGGCAGAATGAGTTCAGGCTTGTTGTGTCGTACATAAAATGCTGGTTATATTTGGCATTATAGTATCATAGGAAGAAGAATGTGACCCTAATCATGAAATTATTTCTACTCCTACGGAGACAGTAAATACCTCACAATATTTAATTGGCAGAAGATTGTTAAGGGATAAATTAGTATGCAGAGTAGAACAATATTAAAATGTCATCGTTCAAAAAAAGTATTATATAGTGTCATTATAAACAAAATAAAACTAGTTTTTACTGATAATTTCTATAATGTATGTTGATAATAATAAATCTAAAGAACCCAGTCTTGTGTTTGCACCATTTATTTCTTAATTTCACTCTGTTACAACCTCATTTCCATATAATCATGACATCACTGCATTAAAGTCTCCACTGCTCTTTCCATTTTTTATTTTTCTCTTTTTCAAGTCTTTTTGTGTTTTCTCGCTCCTTTGTTCAATTTAACTCTGGAAGTTAAAGAAGCCAACTCTTCCTTGGGCCTTAATAAGATGCCCGTGTCTAAAATATATAAATAGCACTATAATTACAACACAAATTCAATAAAATAATAAAATTTTACGGTAAATATAATAACCTCAAACACTTACTGTTTCATATAATTTCATCTAATGTCATTG
>MU159234.1:191512-217335 GCA_015888305.1 Antheraea pernyi | reverse complement strand
ATTTTTGTCGTGAAAAGTTTAGCTTTGTTTTTATAGCATAAATTGTATAGAAGTACGTTATTTTTTGTGTTGAATATGTTCAAAATACTGAGAGTACAAGATATAAGAAATAATATGGCCATTGTTTATACAAAAGTTCGCAGTAGCAATGATCCATTAGAAGATCTTATGGAGATACATATTATGAAAAGGTATCACTTCATAAAGAAAGCATTACAGTGTTTGTGTAAATAACTTATACGACAAACAAATCTAAAGTCTTCATCACTACGAGTTACATTGAAAATAAAGGTAAATATTGTTGATCTTAATAAGTGAACTTTTTATCATATAAGTGCAATAATCGTGATCTCTACAAAATGTGCTTAATACACATGTGTCTGGATCCTATTAGGAGCTAATAGGGGTAGCAAATAAACTCTCATGAATAATGCATTGTAAGGAATATGTATATTTTACATCTAACATTTTAAACATATATCCATAGTAATTTCTGTGTATTTGTTTATTTTAAAATGTATATACATATGGTATATTCAAGAGTTACTGTAATAAATAAAACTAGTTACAATTTGTTTCAACTTGATATCTTTGAACAGACAACTTATGAGCATGGTGACACAATTTTTACTAAATAATATAACTACTATATTCCAATTTAAACAAAATTATATATCTATAATTGGTACATATATGTCCTAACATACAGATGAATATATTTATTAATTCTTTCAGGTTTCATTGTAAATGCTGTGATTAGCTGTATTGATGGTAGTCATTTCATTGTGTTTGGACCTGCTAAAGAAGATGAACATCTTTATTACTATTGTAAACACTACCAGTCTCTTAAATGGATAAATGGTAAATATTATGTTAACTTAAGGAAATGATATGTATTAGAATGCTATAAATAACCTGCAAATATTTTTTTCACATATGATTGGGTTGATGAAAACCATATTATAGGTTATATGACTTAGTTATATGGGATACAATATAGTCAACTATATAACCATATAATTATTGCACCAACATGGAAAAACGGAGTGGATTTTGCTAATATCATATATATATAGCCCGACATCGGTGTACCTAGACAGATTGCCAGTGCATTACTTACAATAAACAAATAAACGGTGAAAACATTTGTTTTTCACCATATACTTTGTAATTGAAATAGGAAAATTTAATTCCATTATTTTTGATATCAATATTTAATTCCATAATATGTATGAAAAAAAATTATTGAAGATAAATATTCTATAATTGTATTTTATTTATATAGCAAATGAATGTATTATTTCACAGTAATAATATTGTGTAATTTTTTAGGAGATTGGCTTCCCACTACACCCTTTTTTGAAGATTATAATGGTACATACTACTACTTGCACAACAGAGGCTAATTATGGAGAAAAGCATACAAGGGCTGAAATATTCATGAAAAATGCTTGTACAAGACTAAAGAACCAATAACAATGTTTGAAACTAGCAGTTTATCATTGTGAACTGTAAAATATAGCAGAATGAATTCAGGCTGGTTGTGTCGCACATAAAATGCTGGTTATATTTGGCATTATAGTATCATAGGAAGAAGAATGTGACACTAATCATGAAATTATTTCTAGTCCTACGGAGACAGTAAATAGCTCACAATATTTAATTGGCAGAAGATTGTTAAGGGATACATTATTATGCAGAGTAGAACAATAATAAAATGTCATCATTCAATAAAAGTATTATATAATGTCATTACAAATAAAATAAAACTAGTTTTTACTGATAATTTCTATAATATACATATGTTGATTCTAATAAATCTAAAGAACTCAGTCTTGTGTTTGCACCATTTATTTCTTAATTTCTTCCTGTTGCAACCTCATTTCCATATAATCATGACATCACTGAATTAAAGTCTCCACTGCTCTTTCCATTTTTTTTTCTCTTTTTCAAGTCTTCTTGTGTTCTCTCGCCCTTTTGTTCAATTTAAGTCTACAAGTTAAAGAAGCCAACTCTTCCTTGGGCCTTAATAAGATGTCCGTGTCTAAAATATATAAATAGCACTATAACTACAACACAAATTCAATAAAATTTTACGGCAAATGTAATAACCTCAAACACTTACTGTTTCATATAATTTCATCTAATGTCATTGATTAGTTTACATTTTTGTGTAACGAAATTACCGATTTTGTGTACATAAATGTAGTACATTTTGTCTAAAAAGTATAATTTGTAGAAATGTAACATTCACAAATCTAACAAGTAAATAAACAAATCTGCGTTTGCTTACGTAACCCGCCTAAATCGATGCGTAGCTAGTTTTGTTGAAGAGTATATTGTTTATACAAACTTTTCAATTTGGTCGGGGTATCATATGACGTTAACATTGCCAACATAATAAAAACAAAATAATCATTTTATACGGTGAGACAACGTCAAACGAATCGCCAACCCAAAATGAACTCACACTCGCATGTACTCGGGTCTCATTACATTTCCCGTAACCTCGGTGATCGCATAGTTAATGTTATTGGATACATTTTTGCAAACTCACACTAAGCACACAGTTACTGTCTGCACTACAACAATTAGCGTGAGAAAACCAAAACCGGTACTCTCTAAGGATTAAGCGTTCTAGGAACGTGCTTACGTATTATTGGCACATCAGTAACGCGCAAAGAATAACAAAAATGATGATCGGCATATTATTACATTACATTACTTATTATTGTACATAGTTATTGTCTTTATGATTATATCACCTGTATGTATTGTTAATGATTAGTATATGTTAATTTCATAATTCTTGTATTTTTACCGCCTGTGATTCTTTGTACGTGTTTAGTTTTTAACCAATTTAAATATTGCTGCTTGGTCAATAGACGGGGATTCGTAAATTTGCTAGCAAAGCGTTTACTACACAAACAGAGTCAAATATTTTATTTATCTAATTTCTTCTGATATTAATAACGTGGTAGTTACGCTGCTACGTTCAGCTAAAAGATAAAATGTATTTCAGATCCGGCCTTCATGTATCATGCTGCTTATGGCATATCGAAGCTTCATCTTCCCAAATATTCTGAGCCTTTTGCTGTCGGTCTTCTAACTGTACTCATAGATCTACCCTATGATATCGTTGCTGTGAAGTTCGTTCACTGGACTTGGCACGACACCGATCCTAATATATTCGATCGTCACTATCATGTCCCGTGGAACTCGTATTATTTCCACGCGACCTTCACAGCGAGCTTTTACTTTTTTTTCACGCAAATCAGAAACTTATACGACTCGGAAACCCCTCAGTGGAATTCATCTAGGTTAGTATTTACGCGATTGTTTTTTTTATTTATTTTTTATTGTAGCACGGCAAAGTGACTGCACTTTCCCTGATGGTAAGCACAGTACAATCCAAAAACAATGCCGACCACCGAGTGACACACTATCCATCGCCGGTCGCCGCTGTCATGCCGCCCTGCGGAAAGCTGGATATGCACAGGCTGATCCCGAAACGCGACCCGCTGAATCGACTCACTATGACAGGCTTTTTCGCCATATATATGGTGGTTGCAACCCAGTCAGGCTGTAAAGCCCTACCACCCCGCTTTCGCCATTGCCTTGTTCGTTATACAGCTGGGTGCACCACGTGCAGGTGAGGTTTATTTTTGCAAACTCACACTAAGCACTCAGATAAGAGCGCCGCGATACTTTTCGATCCTTTACGACGGAGTAATAACCTCGAGCCCATCAGGCCATACGGAACCCGATATACCGATGGGGCCGACGAGGTTAAATATCTCGGTGTTACATTAGATAAACATTTAAAAGTTCGAGTCACATATAGATAGAGTGCGAAACAAAGCCGCTATGGTCTTCGGTCGCCTCCATCCGTTGCTTTGTCATAGGCGTAAGATGTCCCTCAGACACAAGCTCACTTTGTATAAGACGCCCTTTTGTTCAATTTAACTCTACAAGTTAAAGAAGCCAACTCTTCCTTGGGCCTTAATAAGATGTCCGTGTCTAAAATATATAAATAGCACTATAATTACAACACAAATTCAATAAAATACGGTAAATGTAATAACCTCAAACACTTACTGTTTCATATAATTTCATCTAATGTCATTGATTAGTTTACATTTTTGTGTAACGAAATTACCGATTTTGTGTACATAAATGTAGTACATTTTGTCTAAAAAGTATAATTTGTAGAAATGTAACATTCACAAATCTAACAAGTAAATAAACAAATCTGCGTTTGCTTACGTAACCCGCCTAAATCGATGCGTAGCTAGTTTTGTTGAAGAGTATATTGTTTATACAAACTTTTCAATTTGGTCGGGGTATCATATGACGTTAACATTGCCAACATAATAAAAACAAAATAATCATTTTATACGGTGAGACAACGTCAAACGAATCGCCAACCCAAAATGAACTCACACTCGCATGTACTCGGGTCTCATTACATTTCCCGTAACCTCGGTGATCGCATAGTTAATGTTATTGGATACATTTTTGCAAACTCACACTAAGCACACAGTTACTGTCTGCACTACAACAATTAGCGTGAGAAAACCAAAACCGGTACTCTCTAAGGATTAAGCGTTCTAGGAACGTGCTTACGTATTATTGGCACATCAGTAACGCGCAAAGAATAACAAAAATGATGATCGGCATATTATTACATTACATTACTTATTATTGTACATAGTTATTGTCTTTATGATTATATCACCTGTATGTATTGTTAATGATTAGTATATGTTAATTTCATAATTCTTGTATTTTTACCGCCTGTGATTCTTTGTACGTGTTTAGTTTTTAACCAATTTAAATATTGCTGCTTGGTCAATAGACGGGGATTCGTAAATTTGCTAGCAAAGCGTTTACTACACAAACAGAGTCAAATATTTTATTTATCTAATTTCTTCTGATATTAATAACGTGGTAGTTACGCTGCTACGTTCAGCTAAAAGATAAAATGTATTTCAGATCCGGCCTTCATGTATCATGCTGCTTATGGCATATCGAAGCTTCATCTTCCCAAATATTCTGAGCCTTTTGCTGTCGGTCTTCTAACTGTACTCATAGATCTACCCTATGATATCGTTGCTGTGAAGTTCGTTCACTGGACTTGGCACGACACCGATCCTAATATATTCGATCGTCACTATCATGTCCCGTGGAACTCGTATTATTTCCACGCGACCTTCACAGCGAGCTTTTACTTTTTTTTCACGCAAATCAGAAACTTATACGACTCGGAAACCCCTCAGTGGAATTCATCTAGGTTAGTATTTACGCGATTGTTTTTTTTATTTATTTTTTATTGTAGCACGGCAAAGTGACTGCACTTTCCCTGATGGTAAGCACAGTACAATCCAAAAACAATGCCGACCACCGAGTGACACACTATCCATCGCCGGTCGCCGCTGTCATGCCGCCCTGCGGAAAGCTGGATATGCACAGGCTGATCCCGAAACGCGACCCGCTGAATCGACTCACTATGACAGGCTTTTTCGCCATATATATGGTGGTTGCAACCCAGTCAGGCTGTAAAGCCCTACCACCCCGCTTTCGCCATTGCCTTGTTCGTTATACAGCTGGGTGCACCACGTGCAGGTGAGGTTGGCTTGGGTGTCTCAAGTCTTATGATGTTATTCGACATCCCTTACACCCACCATTGTACACTTGGTGTTGTACTTGACTATTAAATCCTTTTATATGTATTTAATGCCTGAACTGTGTAAAACCATACCTCACCAGTACCTCATGAGGCACAGGTTGACAGAATAAGTTTGAACAACTTTAATAATAACAGATTATATTGATCTGGCTGGGCTTAACGATAACTGATCTTACTAAAATCATCATGTTAATTCGCAATGTTACTTATTGTAAAATTCTCAAACCGCTTAAAACATACATCATGATGTAACTGATTACGACCCATTTACAATTCATCATGCTGAGTTTTTGATGGGATCTTAGTCTGGCGTGTATTGGATTTTATATTTTATTAATTGTCTTGTGTTATTTCATTGTAATATTGGTGGCGTATTACGTAATGACGTTTTTTGAAATTCGTACGTAATTCCGTATGACGAAATGGGTCACAACATGGGTAGGTCCAAAAGATGTTAGAAACAGAGGAAGACCTAAAGCCAGATGGGAAGATGACATAAAATATATCGCAGGGAGAAACTGGCTAACGGAAGCGACAGATAGAGACCGCTGGAGTAGTTTGGAGAAGGCCTTCACCCTCCGATGAGGGGTTCGTGCTAAATTTAATTTCCAAAAAATATTTAGTACATTTCATTATTTATACTTTGTATTTATATTTTTTATGTGGCATGAAATAAAAAGGCTTTTTTTTTCTTTTTTATTACGTAATATAAATCGGATACTGTGTACAAGTGAATTGGATGGGAAATACTATCACGAAACATGGATTCTGAGATGCAACGACACTGTTATATTATTAACTACTCGACAAAAGCAGTAATAATGTAGAAGATTGGTTGCCAAAAATAATATACAAATTTATTATAATACTAGCTGTGTCCGCGACTTCGTCCGCGTGAAACCAAGTGAAAAGAGTTTAATAAAGTCATCTGATTGTATTAAGTCCATTTACTTTTCTGCTTTTCTCTAGTATTTTAGTCGTGTCGTCGATAAAAGTACAATAACTTTTGATAGATCGAACCGGTTTAATGAAACCAAGACTAAATGTCACTTGAAGATATGCTTTATGATTTTTTTGATAGGATTTATCATAAGCACAGTATTTAGCAGTGATGCCTGTTCATACAAAAAGACAGACATTTGTAAAATTGATTGAAATGTATTTTACTTCTTATTCCTAGACACCAGAATTTTTTTTTTCACAAAATCTAATTTCTGCGGTGTGGTAGGGTTTTACAGTCTGACTGGGTCGCAACCACCATGTATATGGCGAAAAAACCCGTCATAGTGAGTCGCTTCTGCGGGTCGCGTTTCGGGATCAGCCTGTGCATATCCAGCTTTACGCAGGTCGGCAAGACAGCAGCGACCGGCGATGGATAGTGTGTCTCTCGGTAGTCGCCATTGTTTTTGGATTGTACTGTGCTTACCATGAATGAGGCATAGCGCAGTCACTTTGCTGTGGTGTAATAAAAAAATTACAAATACGTTAGATTTACATTCTTATTATATTATTATAGATATAGATTATTATTATTCACTAATGTTTGTTTTATTTTTACAGTTATCGCAATGAATTGAAAGCTCTTATAATAGCCACGTTGTTGGGAATGCCGGGTGGTGTTCTGCTCTTCGTACCAATCTACCACCCGTTGCATGATATGTTAAAAATTCACTCCGAGGTCACATTCTTCATGCTTGCTTCCATATATATGATTTTTATATTCAACGGGTTACTAAACAGAGAAAGGAAGACAGACTTAGAGTATGTTGTTTTTTTATTTTCACATTTTCCACTAAACACCTCATATAGGGAAAAATACTTATAATACGACTAAGCTATTGACTAATAATATATTGGCACTGTGCTTTACCATACCGTAGAGGATTGAGTATAATTTTTGTATTTTTCTAAATAATTAGTTTAAATATTAAGTACCTATTTTTTTATAAATTTAGAACGAGAATCGAGTGCAGAGTTACTTCCATAAATATTGCTACTGTTTAAACTTTCACCTGGTATACGGTAATTGGATAATACCAATCAAGACCAAATTGTAGAGACACTTTATTTAGTTTAGTTTATAAGATCACATATGACAAAGAATCAAGGATATATAATGCATGAATTGTGTAGGTACTACTAAATTAGAAAATTATTTCATTATTAAAAAATATATAGTTCTATTTTTCGACTCTCCTGATGTTGCAAGTGTCTATGGACGGTGGTATTAGCGTTAGCCCAAAGTAACTATTCCACGCGAAAGAAGTCGCGGGTGGAGGCTAGTGTATATATATATTTCAGGTTGGTTTCGCACACAGAATATTTGACATTGTCAATATAAAAGGAGAGAGGGGTGATCGCAATTTAATACGATTCACTACTCACTCCCTTGTGTTGCATGAGCATAACATAAAAGTCACCAAGATTTGTCAGTCATGATTTAGATACAAGTGAGAGTCTTGGCAATTTCAAAGTCCGTTAAATTTATTAAGGTTAACAATCACATGTGTGTCAAAATTATCGAACGATTTGATAACAGATTTCTCCATCAAGCCCAAACTATCTAATAGACATATACAAAGATTGTCACAAAGCATTGTGTTTTCACCTCAGCAAAGTCTCTTCGTGGACTATATATTAACTTTGTAAAAGAGCTTTTGACGGATCTTAATGTGTCATGTAGTGTGGATTATGTGTGTAGTTTATGATTATAATTTTGTGTTAACTGCATATTTTGTAATATTTATTAGTGGTGCTTTCTAAGATGCCACAAAAACTCCCTGGCCGTCATCTTGTTAGTTCATTGAAATTATCACAAAAAACTTGTAATATTATCACCTACTGGAAAATATCAGTAATATTAAAAAAAAACATTGTAAAAATCATTTTGTTACTTCATTGGTTTACAGATTGAAATTTATCGATTATATCTTAATGCTTCAACTGGCTATACATTATCTCGCGTATTGGATATTCGTTATGTATTTTCATCCCGAAAAAGAGGTCTCTACTGGACTCCATGAGCCTGTTGGACCTTGCAACGAAATGTCTTCACTCGTCACACCATTTGGCCAGGTAAACTATATATATTACAATGTTACCACTTGCTATTACTATAAGGTCTACCGTGAATGGTATTATTGCACTGACAAGATTTCAGAAAAAAAAAGTGTGTGTATTTCACACACGGTAGAAGTGAATATCCGTATTCTGAACTATTTTTAAGACTGAATACACTATGGAAGTGGTAAAAATTAGTTTTCGACACTATTTTGTATTATTATATTATCAATGTTAATAATATACAACGTAGAATCATTTTTAAACGTACGCGATAGTCATTGTGATCCAACAGAAAACAATGTGTTGTAGATTTTTTTTATGTAATAGCAGGCAAACGAACTGGTGTGTCACCTGATGTTAAGTGATCACCACCGTCCATACACACTAACAACACTAGGGGAGTCGAAAGTGCATTACCAGCCTGTGTTTGGGGATAGGGAGAGGAGAGGGAAGAGGAGGAGAGGTGGGCTTTCGGTGCTCTTACTGACCGAACGAAACGCAACAATGCAAGCACTGTTACTTCACGTCGGTGTTTCTGTGTGTCAGGTGGTACTACCCCGGGCGAGCCGACCCATTCATGCTGAAACCAGTAATAGCTGCAGCGTGGGTCTACCACCTATTCTACGTTTCTCTTCTTCTCTTTGCCTCCCTTTATATATATTGCCAATTCATTAAGAATATTATACTATTTCATTCTTTCACAACTTAAAACCTATATATACATTTATGGCTATCTCTTTTCGTTACACATTTTCGTTTCATAAATAAACGTCACGAAAGAGATTCCACTGCAAAAAATATTTTTTGTTTGTCTTTTAACTAGCCTCTGCCCGCGTACTATGTTACTTTGGCTTTATGATATTAGTATAGATTAAATTTTATATAAAATTGAATTTTAAACAAAACCAATGTACTTAACAATATAAAATATATACAGTAAAACGTTGTATACAATATTCACGATAAAATGAAGTAATAATGGATCCGTGGTAACGTATTCAGACGCCGCCTCGATTCATGTGAGTTCGTATCTCAACAATTAGTCGAAGAAATGAAGAAGCCATAACATATGATAGGGGTTTTTCCATTATCTGCCTGATTAGACATACAAGTTGAAAATCTATTCCGGCAGCAGTATTTGAGAGTCAAGTCGTAGTATATTACTAGATCCTGTTAGGAAAAGGTGTTTCCTAGTAATATTTCAAGCGATGTGAAATAAGATATCGCGATCTAACGTAATAAATGAAAAACTTTATATCTTTCTAAATGAAACGAGTTATTATGAAATGAGGTTTTATTGTGAACCCAGTACTTTTCAGTGATGCGTATTCATACAAACAGACATATAGACACACAGACAGATATTTCTAAAAATTATTGAAATGTATTCTATTACTTATTTCTAGACACCTGCAATGATTTATTCTCACGAAAAATCAAAGAGTATAGACATGTTAAATTTAATTTTTATTATATGTATAGATATTGGTGGTGGTTTACGTAATATAGTTTGGTTCTTGTGGACGGGAAATAATATCACGGAGCAGTGATTCGAACTTGCCTCAAAAACTCCCTGGAAAGTTCTAAAGACGGCCACCATCTTGTTAGTTCATTGAAATGATCGCAAGAAACTGAGAATATTATTACTTACTCGGCGATGACAGTAATAATCTACTAGAAGATTGGTAGCCAAAAAAATTGATGCAAAATTATTTGTATTTACTTTGAACGAACAAAAGTAGGGGTCAAAGTGATACATCGGGTCTCTTCTCAGTTCCTAACGGGGCGATCAATCGCCGTCGGTTCTCCATACACCAGTAATGTACTGGTCGCCCGTGTATTCCCGGACCCCCGATGTTCTAAACAACGCATCCTCCTTATATAGTCACTTGTGCAGAGAATTCCTATATCGTGATTCAGGACTTTCTACGATTCAGTATGAACCGCACCATATACATTAATTGTTTCTGTCGGATTCCGAAGAGAACGGCTTTATTATTTTTTAGAGACTTTTATTCATAGCTTTATAATCTAGATACATTTAAAAATTACGAAGGAATAGTTTCGTCCTTTTAGAACTTCTTCCCGAAACAGATGGCGGTAGGGTCTCCGTCGTGCGGGATGACTTTACGGAATAAATATTGTAACTAACGCATTCTATTGTTTTTTTATGTTATAAGCCTATGTATGAAATTAGATATTACACCTGTTCTTAATTAAATGTAAGTCATTATTATAATACATTGTTAATAACTGTCGCTATGACTATATCTAATCGGCGTATTATATCATTTGGTAGGATAACAGTTATCATTAAACATGCGTTATTCAACAATCAATGAAGTCGCGAATATGTTATTATATTACATAGTATAATACTTATTCTTTTTATTCAGCTTTAATTATATTTTTAATATAAAAACGATTTTAATACATTTTTAAGTATTTTAATAATGCACTTTCGTTTTGAAATGCGTTTTCCTATCCATCTACTACTACATACTTTTTTATGTAAATTAATTTGTATTGATAAATATTTTGTAACTAATTTAATATAATTTATAACAGACGTTAAAGAAACGCAAATTCTTCTGCCCTACGGATTACGACGAACGTTATTTCAATTTTCATTGCGTCAACGGATCACTACCCTCTAACGGAGAACAATGGTATACTATATGCGGCACACCGTTCGAGTGAGTATCTTGCTACAATTTATTATTGAATTTAGAAATAAATATAGTGAAAAACAGAGCACACGAACGCCATCATGGTACGCGACTTGCATCCCGTATTACGTAAGTATTCATTTATCTCGCTACATTTGTCTAGCTGGGAAAGCGTCGCAGAGCATCTATCGGTAGTTTTGGGCAGCTGTATAAAGCAGAACTGACGTTCTAACCTTTGCGTTACGACAATTTTAGTTCCTTCGGGTTCCCAATAGATGCGATTAAATTTAAAACAGATATTCGTTCTCCATAATTCGCTCGGTACTCAGAGTGAATAAAAATTCACGCGGCAAAATTTGCATAACAAATATTTGTAATCAGAATGACGACCTGGAAGGACATTTTCTCTTACCTCCGGTGAAGCTGTAAGACCTTGCTTGGTCAATAGCATAGTCAGTTCGAAAAAAAAGACATTTTCTCTTCAATTTTGTTATGTTTCGCAAAAAGATATTTTGGAATTAGCAATATAAAGGAAGAGAGAGGTGATCGCCACCTGATGCAATTCACTTCTCTTTCCTTTAATGTGTTGCATGAACATTATATAAAAAGTCACGAAAATTAATCAGTCATGATTTAGACGCAATTCAGAAGACAATAAAGGTAATTTCAAAGGTGTAAAGATCACATTACTGGGCAAAATGTCCTGAGGGAAAATTCACCAATAGTAGCAATAAAACATATCTCAGAACTAACTTTCCTCACGGCATTGTTCTTTCACCGTCAGCGGAAAGTATAACAAAATTAATAAATTTAAGTGACTTGCAAGAGTTTATTGGCATACGCCGAGGAACCTTGAATCGATAGTCCGCCGGTCAGACCACTCGACCATCATGACACGATCACAATAATAAGACAGAAATGGCACAAAAATATATAACTTACAATTACTTATTAAGAACATGAAAGGAGTATACAGAAACAGTAATACTTCTTAACAATAAGTATATAAATAATGCCCATGAAGAGCTTCAAGCGTCATGGGAAAGAGAAGTGACTCATATCAAATTGCGACAACCTCTCTTTACCATTTTATTAGTAATTCCGAATATATTTGTGGAAAAACAACAAAAGATAAATTAGTAATATCATTAAATTCTAACTATTATCCCACCTAAGTAGAGTCGGCACAACACAAACATGTTCACAAACTTTCCCATTCTCCCCTTTCAAATATCATCTCAGAATTCACATATTTTATACATATATCATTTTTCACACGACCCTTCCATACCTTTTTCGGTCCTCCTCCATTTCCTTTCATTCCTCATCGTACACAAAACCCTTCTAGTAACATGACTTTCATCTCTCCTCATGATAAGCCCGTATCATGCTAAATTATTAGTCCAAAACTTCTTTATCACTAGTGCTATTTTCAAACTTCCTTTGATATACTCATTCTTAACTTATCCATTCTAGTTACACCAAACATCCATGTTAACATTCGCATCTCTGCCGCATATAGTTTTCTCTAATCCCTTTTGCTCCCATCTCTTTCGTAGCCCAACACTTAGACGCATACAGTGTGACTGGTCTTATAATAGCTTTACACAACTTCTCTTTAAGTTTCAAAGGCATCCGTGGGTGGCCGAGGCCATGCTACACCAGCCACCAAAAACAAAAAAAAAACCAGTAATAGTAAATGATAATGTTAAGTAATATTACATTACAGAAATCGCTCTGAATACATCGTTATCTTGTCAACGATCCTGCTTGTGGCTTTGGGCGTTTTCTACGGAATCTATTTCGGATCGAAGCAGCAGAAATATTTGGAAAACGAGAAAAAAAATACTCAAACCCGCCAAACGTTAACAAAATTGAAACCTAAAAATCATTAATATCTTAAGTTAATTTTATGTTTAATTCTTTGAAAATAATGGAAAATGTTTTATAAATCTATTCTAATATATAAATCTGAAGAGTTTGTTTGTTTGTTTGGTTGAACGCAATGATCTCATGCATTAACCTAAAATCGGAGTCATAGGTTTGTGCAAATGGGTAGACATAAGGTCTGAGAATATCCTCAATGTAATTTTCAGCATTCATGTTTCCATTTACAAAAACGAGCTTAGTTCGCCTGTTCTTTATAATACCCGCCCATAACATAACTGTTGAGCCGCTGTATGGATGAACTTCCTGAACGCACCTGAGCCTTTCAGTATTTCCGGGCCGACGATACACTCGCACCCTTCTTGTATCAGGCTTAAACCCGAATCGTGACTCATCAGAAAACATAATTTTATCCCATTGTGTTCCTGGGTCCATGTTATGCGTTATATTAAGTTTGAACAAACTTGATATTATATCATTTTTAACCATTTTTTCTACGCGTACTATGTGTAGTTATGATTCTATGATGAGGTATTATATTTATATATTTATAATGGTTAAAAATGATATAATATCAAGTTTGTTCAAACTTAATATAACGAATAAAAACGTATGCACAACCCTAATATTATATATCTTTTAGGATTAATATTATCCCATCAAAAAAATAAATGTGAAGCGAGAGACAAGTTCAATATTATGATATATGGCTTAGTTTTTTACTTCAACGATAAAAGAAGTGAGATCTAAATGGGTGCCAAGTTCAATGGTCAGTCCTGAAATTTATTTATAACAACATAAAATACCATTTCTGCTTATAACTTAGGATACTATTGTAGCCTAAGGAATAACTTGGCTAGTTCGAACATACGAATTTGCTTGGTACTTTGTATGCAATTAACGACCTGGATGCCAAATTTGAACTTTCTAGGTCATCTGGAACTGGCTTAGAATTTAGGTCTATATGTCAGTCAGTGATAATAATGTCGATTTTTGGACGTTAATATTAAAATAACTGTTTGATCTGTGTTTATAAAATTTGGGGTACATAGATATCTCGCAAGTCTCAATACATGGGCCAAATCTAACATGTTTACGTAAAATAGTTTTTGAGATATGAGGGGATGAAAAGTGGATCCAAATGGTTCGTGTAATGGTAGCTCGCGCTGGTCATTCTGTTATACTGAACTTGGCTTCCTCATGTCTAGATAAGTAAGTAACTATGTAGTTACGGAATTTGAGGTGTAGTCTGGTGAAGCTGTAAAGGCCCTACCAGGCTAATAGCGTAGTCAATTAGAAAAAAAAAGGAATTTTAGGTATTAAAATTAATTACGTATGTATTTGTAAAAATATATAATTATGTCTCTGATAACGTAATGAGTGCAATAATTTGAATAGTACCACTCTTTTGTATTTAATCATAGCGAGCTTCAATGGTGATCTGTAAGAAGCTTCAGAGAAGTTCAGTCAGAGGTCTGTGTAAAAAAATATATAAAGGTAAGTGTCAATGTATGTTATGCTGACTTTCCGATGAGTACAGTTTATGTTTTGTGGGAATCTAACATGTCGGTACTTTTTAGATTTTCGTGAAAAAAATTGTTGCAGGTGTCTAGGAATAAATAATAAAATAATATTCAATCGTTTTTAGAGATGTTTGTCTGTTTGCATGAACACGCATCACTTCTAAAGTACAGTGTTCACGATAAACGAGATGCGTTATCTATCAAAAGTTATTATAAATTTACTGACGACGCGACTTTAGTACCAGTGAAAGGTGGATAAGTAAATGGATTTAATACACTCAGACGATTTCACTAATAATTGTTTAAAGAAGATTCTTCGCGGGCGGATAAGATAAGATTTATATGAAAGGAAATCTTTGAAAAGTCACACGGAAAAGCGAAAAAATCGTGTTAAAATATTTCCATATGAAAAGTAAGTGAAGAAGAAGACACTATGGATTTCTTAAAAGATATCGACAGATTGAAGTTCATTTAGTCAGTTATCTTTTTTTATTACATGGTCGTACTGTAAAACGAAGAATTGATCTCATTTTTTTATTTAGTAAACCGGTACGGAAACATATAGTAGAAAAATTAGAATTACTGTAAACTACCCGAAAGGAGTTGTAAGGTGAAACGAACGAAATGTGATTGTAGCTTCGTATTTGCTTATAATAATTATATGGATAACAATATAACTCTGATATTGTGGCACCATCCGAGCCTTGAACAACTCTAGCAATCGCTCAGTTCTATGATATGAGTATTATATATATTATTTTATCGTATGTTTTATCACTAATGATTTCATTAACCTAGGGTTTTTTTTATAACTCTGAAGTAGCAAACAAACATCACTGCAATCTTTGACTCGGACTTGTTTTCTATTATATCATATCTGTTTTATAAATGTGAAAATATCTGTCGATTAATTAATCATCTTTTCACGAATAAAATCCACTTAATTAATCGTAATAAAGTTGCTGTAGAACCGGGATTTTTACCTGTATGCATATATAAGAAAAATGTACCAAGCAAAGCAGATGAACACCAGCTAGAATGTAAAAAAAAAAAGTAAAAAACTTGGTGCTCAAAGGGGTACAACATTTTTCTAAGCGTGCCTAATAGCTCAACCCAGCCCACTCTCAAGTTGAATATCTGTCGCCAGCACCTTCCCATCATCACACCATCGTTTAACATCACGTGATATTGTGGTTAAACGCCTATAAGATCTATATTATAGAAAGTTTTCCAGGATTCCCGAATTACCAAATAATCTGTTTAGCATGATGCATGTTGTAGCAAAAGTTAGGTAACAGATATGTTGCGTAAATAAATTTAGGTGCTACAATAAAAAAAAAACCCTCATAATTTTTCTCAATACCATTTAATGATATTATACTTATTGATATGTTACATTTTAACATAAAAGATTACAATTACAGTCAAGTAATATTCAGTTATACTTTAGTGAAAGTATAATGATGCTTAATTAGTTACTAAGGTATACAATATTTAGATGTTTTACATTAGAGTATTCCTTTTCAATCATATGTCGTTTTTATGACAAAGAACCATGTATTATTCTAATTGACGTGCAATCTCATCATCAAATATTATTATTGATCACTTGCAAAAGGTTTTACGTGACTCCAGTAAATTATTGAATACACCTCAATCGTCAAATATCAAGTGAGCGTACCTTAATAATATTTTATTATTCGTAATTTACCATCAATATTGATATAATCCTAAGATTATTTAATATACCGACTAACACCGATAAGAGTAACACTTAAAAGCCATTTCTAACGTATGTAATTCAAGTACATAGAAACGACAGGTATGTCTACAATATTATTCTAAACAGAGCATTATAATTAGGAATATAGCTACAAATAAACAGTGTAACTTATATAATAAAAAAGTATAACAGGAAGTAAATTAATTGTCGGGACTTTAATCGACTGTTATGGAATATTAAAAAAAGCCTTTTTTTTATACATATAACAAGCATATTTATTGTTTATATATAGACAGAAAAGGATAAAAAATATTAAATTATTTACCGCCAGCATCGGTTCATTTTGCGCGGAAAACAATACATTAAATTATTACAAAGAATTTGGTAATTATATAAAATAGAAAATTAAATTATTAACAAACTATGCATAAGTTGAAATTATCCTAAAATATTAAATATACAATTCGATCGTTTCATTAAATCACAGTAATAAATTAAATAATGATGTATCAAATACATATAACTAGTAAGTATACATATAATACAATACGCGGTAACTCATCTAAAATACCTGTATATAAAAATGTATTGTTAATAATGAATAGGGAAGGAGAAAATGAGATGCGTAATGTGTCGAATAACCTATTTCTGTATTAAAAGTAAACAAGTTCAAATGAAAGCGCTGTAACCTTACAACATCGGCCCCGGACAGACAGTCAAACAGTACTTGGAGATTATATAAGTCAGGGTGGCCCAATAAAAAAAATTTTTCCAGTCTCTTACGAAAATGCGTTAGTTTATTTGATTAAAAGCTAAAGAGATGCAAATAAAAATTCGAGACGATTATCGCTATTACAATGTAACTGACTGCCCCTACACAGAGCAACTAAAAAAATCTTTTAAAGTCTCTCAATTTTTTTTTTAAATTTCCAAATCGTCGAAAAAATTTAAATTATAAATTTTTGTCAATTACATTTTAATAGTCAAAATCGTCTTGAATTTTTATTTGCATCTCTTTACCCTTATTTCTAGTCTTTAGTATGTAACTACAAGAAAAAATAAATACAAAGGCCGTTAATATTTATGTCCAGAAATCGCTCGAAAAGGTCCAAGGTGCATTACAAATTTTTTAAAACTTAAAAAATTCATAAGAATCCTATAAATATTAAAATATCCATTTGAAAATTTCAATCAACTCAATTGACCTTAATTTTAATAGCAGAAATTAATGAAATAACGAGAAAAGAAAAAAATATTCGATTTTCGACGATTTTGGAAATAGTAAAAAAATCTGAGCGTTCTCTAAATTTTTTTTTGAGTTGCGCTTTGGCGGTACTCTTAAAACTTTATAAAGTAATATATTTTCGTAAGAGATTCGAAAAAAAATAACCGTTTTTTTTGGTTACGTTTAAAATAATATTCTAAAATCTTGAAATTGAAAAGAGATATTTAATTATAAATCATTTTAGTTAATCGCGAGAAAAGAATTGTTTTTTTTTACATCTTTTTTTTCTAGATAACCAATAAAATTAGATATATCTGAGACTACTTTGGCAATAATATTAACCCGTCTATCGGGGGCCGATCAACTATGGTTACAGCCCTATTATTTTGGGGTTCCTTTATATGCAACATTACAACTATGGAATGAACGTCATTACATGCCTACAATATATTAAACACCAATGTTTAAAAATCGATAGCAAACTACAGTGAGATATTACTATTTTATCTCGAGATTTATCGACCAGAGAATGAGGATACAGTTCTCTTATAATTAAAGACTAAGTCTACACACCTTGGTACACACGTATGTTAATTACACATAGATTTCAATACAACGAATATCACGACATAATATTATTAAGTTCAAACACGACACCGGAAAATATTTTCGAATGGAATCGACGTAATTATCAAGCGCTCTCGTTCGTTTTGAAATAGCAATAGCTATTAAACTATAATGACGAAGCGTATTATGTATTGTGATTAGAAAACCACATTGTTGTGCATGGAGCTAAAAAGCAAAAATATTATTGAAATGTATTTTGAAATTTTGTTATTTTGAGAGATAACAAAACATAAATCACAACCCGTACCCAGATAACAAACAACCGAGGTCTGAACGATGCGAGGAAATTGTTACAGGTCAGAATAGAAATTTAAAAAAAGCTACAATTCATACAAAACCGTGGAATGTATAGAGCGCACTCAGACTTAAGTTTAGAGTTTAAATTTATAGTCGCAAGCTTAACATTCACCTAGCTTGTACTGAGCTAAGTTTAAGTCATCAAATTCAACGTTTTACAAAAAAACTTTGGTATTACCTATGCGAATAAAAAAAGAATGATCAAATAATACAATTTTATCACTTCTATATTGTTTTGATTATTGTTGTTGTTATTACTTGACTGCCCTGGGCTTAATCCTTGATTGCAGAAATATCAAGAATTGCTCGTTTTCATTCTCGGTTTACTTGCTTCTTTAATTTCTTCAATATTTTTTCCACATGCATGGTTTAATTCATTCATTACGATTAAAGACGTTTTACAGACTAGACACAATATTGAAACAAAGCTAACCACAAATTTAGCAAATTGAAGTTCAAAACCTAACATTGTGCTGAGTAACTACTTAGCAAAGTTAAAGCTAAGCTAAGGATAAGATAAGTCGGAGTACGCTCTATAAATTTCACCCTAAGTGTTACAATGCTCAAGAATCGATTCATGTCCTACGAATGACTGAAACGGTAAATAAAGATTAAAGGACGGAAGAATAAATATATTAGCAATTAATAATAAATGCCTTGCAAAGTGCGCAGAATGTACAGATTAAGGTATCTGATTTAGATCGTGTCCTCCTCCCGGTTATTTATCAAATCAGCGATGCAGGACGAATCGGCCAGAGTTGACACATCGCCTATATCAGTATCACCGGCGGCGATTTTCCTCAGAACCCTGCGCATAATCTTCCCGGACCTAGTCTTTGGGAGGCTGGGAGCGTATTGGATGGTGTCAGGAATTGCGAAAGCGCCGATCCTCTGCCTCACCTTCCTCTTGAGGGAGCCGATGAGATCGCCGTCAAACTCAGCATCGTGGGCGAGAGTGACGAAGCAGTAAAGCGATTCGCCTTTTATGGGATGCGGTTTTGCAACGACAGCAGCTTCTGCGACCCTCGGTTCTTCAGTAAGAACTGCCTCAACTTCAGCAGTGGACATAAGATGGCCGGATACGTTCAGCATGTCGTCGATACGGCCTGTCACCCACAAGAAACCATCTTCATCTCGTCTTGCACCTGAAATTCAAACAAAAGAACACTCTATAACTACTGTGACGTTATAACTAGCACAATATATTCGACAACCAATGTTTTAACTCACTATATGCTTAATTAGAATTCATTAATTAAAATAAATAGGGCCTAAAATGAATCAATATTATCGACTAGTGATATATTACAATCGTCAAATAGAACACGGATTGTATATTATTAGACTGACAAATGTCATTGAACTTATGTGTTACTGCTACACTCTATACATATAATAAAATTGTAAATGTCTATTGTTTCTTTGAACCAATGTCCGTAAACGTTCGACCGATTTTGACTAACCTTTTACTGACAGACAAAGTAATTTTCATAGATTACATATATTACTGTTGTTCTAGAGGAGCTAAGCAGTATTGTTAAAATTGGAAATTGATAACAATAGGCTTGTAGAAGATAATTAAGGGAGACAATATTACAATCTGGCCTAATATATAATGAAGAGATTTTTTTGTTTTTTATTTATTTGAATGCTTTAATCTCTGAAACTATTTTAGTGTGTGGCTTGTTAGCGGGTAAACGCGTTTAACTGTGCTCGTATATTTTTATGTTCGTGCGTAGTTATGTGAGCATACGTTGGTATTTTGTAAAATACCGGCATGATCTAAATACTAGAAACTTTAACAAACATGTCGTCCCATGTTTTAGACATAGCAAAACCAGTAACAGTTTTTTAGGTAATAGTGTTAGGTTTTACAATAAGGTCTCGAAACTTGTTACCGATTTGCCGGACTGTAAGTTTAAGCGTCATGCCATGCGGGGTTTGCTGTCAAAAGGCTATTAAAGAGTGGATCAATACGTGAACGATGGTGATATCTGGAATTGGCTCCTCGATACCCGATCGAATTTCTTGCCGATTCATTTCGATGACTGGGTTGTTTTCCGAACAGGTGGTAGTTTTGACGTTCACAAATGCCTTATTAGGGCAAAACTGAATAATGTATTTTTGATTTGATTTGTTTCAATTGTATTAACAGTTTCCTTAAACACCGTTTTATAATGTGTCAGAGGAAAATCTTTTGGCAAAGTTGTTTCTGTACGCCCGAAGACTTAACGTAAGTAAAGTATACATACCGTCGCCTGTGCAGTAATATCCAGGGAACTTGCTAAAGTAAACCTTTTCGTAGCGGCTCTGGTCTCCGAATAGAGTCCTCATCATACCTGGCCAAGGTCGTGAGAAAACCAGGTATCCTTCACCGGACCCTTCAATTACTAGACCGTTTTCATCCAGAAGAATCGGTTCCACGCCAAAGAATGGGAATCCCTGAGAATGATTTTTTTAGAATAGTAATAGTTTTTACAACAAAGTCCCAAAGCGTATTAACGATCTGCCGGTAAGTTTAAGCGCAAGGACGTGCGGGTTTTAGTGTCAAAAGGCTATTATAAACTGGATCAATATGTGAACGATAGTGATATCTGGAATTGAGTCCTCTCTGTGCATCTACTAAACATTAAAGTAACGTGTAATGTATTTTAAATATATGTTAAAAAGATGAACCAGTCGAGTTTCTTCCCGGCTCTTTTCGATGACTGGGTCGTTTTCCGAACCCGTGGTAGTTTTTACGTTTATAAGTGCCTTCTTAGAGCTTAAATTAAATAATGTATTTTTAATTTTGATTTTGAAATACCTAATCTTGCCATAAATACTGAAACAAAGATTCTTTTTGATTTTTTTTTGTTCTCGAACTGACTACGCTATTGACCAAGCAAGGTCTTCACCGGACTACTTACAAATAACATTTATTACTTTTACAGTGGGTTAGTTTAATACATAAATATAAAACAATTTAAAATATAAAAAGCTTATTCGAAGTGGTCTCTGTTGGCTGCAATACAGTCATTTAAACGTTGAGGCCAGTTATTGATAGAAGCACGCACTCTTTCCATGGGCAAATTCTCCACTGCCAATCGTACGGATTGTTTTAAGAACTCCAAATTATCATTGCGTTTAGAGCAAGCCGTACTTTCTAAAAGAGATAACTCAATGAATAATCATATAAAAATGACAGATTCCAAATTCATATGTAATATTTTGTTTATTTTTAATTGTAACAGTATTTATGGCCAGATTAAGATATTAGTTATCTACATTATCCAATTAAAATGAATATTATTCGATCGTTTTTATGTACTTCTAACCTCCGTCTAATAACCAAATATCCGTTTTCAAATATTTTCAAAAACAGAAGTCTCTTTTCTGAAAATATAAATGCTTACTAATTATATTCTTATACATAAAAACAAAATGTTCTTATTAAATCATCATAACTCAGCCAAAAGTAAAAAAGGATGGATATTGTCGGAGAAGTGTATCTCTCGAAATTCAGAACTTAAAGTAGTTGATATGATACTTTTCGAGATGATTCACGAAACACATTTTTCAACGTTTTTCAAAATTCCCTGATATTGGGAAAGAAAATAGGTAAGTTTGTTTAACAAATTATGGAGATATACATATAAATAAATACGATGCAAAATTGTATAAATGTGTACGCAAATAAAGCTGCATGTTTTAAGTTAGTAATTACTAATAGTAATATTGCAATAAGCACTAGTTCTCTAAAAACATGTGAAGTATCTATTTATAATAGTTCAAGTCTGTTAGATAGTGATTTTATATATTCATGTCTTATTGGATTCTGAGAAAATTAATTGCTTCGGAAAATAAAACTTAAAAAATCATACCGATGATTTAAAAATAGAGAAAATATTTAAAATATCGCTGTTTTAAATAAGCCTCATGCGTTTATTTATCCGTGTCAAAAATGCATTGGATACTTACAGCCGCTCCTGGTTTCATAGGGGTGGCGCCAGGCAGACTGGTAAGGACGTGCCCACCTGTCTCCGTCTGCCAAAACGTATCGACTATAGAACAACGGCAGTGCCCTACCATCTTGTAGTACCAGAGCCAAGCTTCGGGGTTTATCGGCTCACCCACGGTGCCCAAAACGCGCAGCGTACTCAAGTTGTGCCTGTCATAAAGAAATTTATACGTATACGCATACAATGAGTTAATCAGCCTGTGTTTGGGAGGGGGGAGGTAGACAGGGGGATAGGAGGGGTGCCTCCGGCGCTCTCACTGACCGAACGAAACGCAACAATGGAAGCACTATTACTTGACGTGGGTGTTTCTGTGGGTCGGGTGGTTAGTAACACCCCGGGCGAGCCGACCCATTCATGCTGAAATTTCCTAAAATTTGTCAAAATTTGATATTTTTTGTTTTGTAATAATCACAAGAAACTACTCTCACTGACCGAACGAAATGCAACAATGGAAGCACTATTACTTGACGCGGGTGTTTCTGTGGGTCGGGTGGTTAGTACCACCTCGGGCGAGCCTACCCATTCATATTGAAACCAGTAATAGCTTCGGCGTGGCTCCACCGCCTACCAAACTTTAATTATCTATCAAACTATTTATATAATCATGGACTCTGAAAGAAATGGTGGTAAACGAGAGAACAATAGGTAAAAAATAAACAATTCAAGTTCTACCACCTACCAAAACCAAACTCTGTCACTACCACAAATCATAATAAGTCGTGAATTTAAAAAACCGGTTGGAGGGAAAAGCTATTTTATATTTTCTAAATAAAAATAACTAATCTGACTGTTAATTGTCCAGACTAATTTCTAAACTTGTGGAAGCACTATTACTTGACGTGGGTGTTTCTGTGGGTCGGGTGGTTAGTAACACCCCGGGCGAGCCGACCCATTCATGCTGAAATTTCCTAAAATTTGTCAAAATTTGATATTTTTTGTTTTGTAATAATCACAAGAAACTTGTAATATCCTATTACCTACTCGACAATAGCAGTAATAATTTACTGGAAGATTGGTTTCCAACAATAAAATTAAAAAAATATCTATGTCGTTTGATTTGAGCATACTTATAACATAGAAATATAATCTAAAGCGTGCTATCAAAATTACCTTGGCAACTAATATAGCAGCTGTCAATGGACAAGGTTAACCGTCGACCTTGTCTAAGCTTACGTACTCGTTCCAACGTTTTTGCTTACTTACACGTACAACAAAGTTAAGTAATGCT
Source organism: Antheraea pernyi (assembly GCA_015888305.1). NCBI lineage: Eukaryota > Metazoa > Arthropoda > Insecta > Lepidoptera > Saturniidae > Antheraea > Antheraea pernyi. The sequence continues at coordinate 193,403 of MU159234.1, read as the reverse complement.
CCTTTAACTTACATGTATTCATATGTCAAATAACTGTATATCTCACTACGTTTAATACACGCAGTTTAATAACGAAATTCGATAATTTGTTTGTTTTATTTATTTTTTAGTAATGATTAACCACAATAAAATGATATACTTAAATAGAGATAAAATATATTACAAGTATTGGAATTATTGTGTTCCTAGTTTTAGATAATCACATTTATGAATAATAAATAGATAAAATATAGGAATACCTATAAGAATCAATGTATGCAATATGACTAAGCATAATTAATAGAAAACGACCGACGAAAAAAAAACGAAGAAATAAGTTGTTTAATTTTTTTAAATGATGATGTAATGGTACGAAAGCATAATCTTTTTTATATTGATAAATGAGTTAGTATATTTGTCTATGGTGAGATCTTTTTAATCATTTAGCTATATTGACGTGATAATCTAGGAACAATAGGAAAGAACACGTCGGAAGAAAAAAGTTTCGAAAAAACACGGAGCGCACGTGCGTGCGCTACCGCGTCCTGATCGGAACTCCTTTTTTTCTTTCCTATTGTTCCTAGATTATCACGTCAATATAGCTAATACGCATCTCTCTGTTATTTCTTGTGCTTTCTCTGTGTTTCCGTGTGCTGTTCAAAGGTCCGACGTGAGGCAGAGAAGCCGAGTAAGTTTTTTTAAATTTATTTTGCTTTCTTTTGCTTTGTTTTTTAATTGTCATTTCTGTGTTCTAGAACAAGGTGTCAATCGTTCGTTCGAGTGTCAAATGTCAATCCACGTCAATCGTATAGGCGGCCGCAAGGCCGGGCTTTGTTACTTTTCGGAGTGACAAAGAGTGCACTTTTCGGTGCGCCTGTAAACCGCACTTTTCAGTGCATGAAATCGTACTTTTCAGTACGCGTCGAGTCTCCGTAAGGCGTTCAAGAAAGAAGTGTTAGGGCTTCCCCCTAGGCATTGTAGGTCCCCTGTGAGGCATTGCACATCGCCCACAGCTCCCTTTGATCCGGACTCGGGATAGTCCGTTAAATTCAGTACATCATTAATGTTTTATCTAAATAAGATAATTATGTGTACCAATATTTTTCAGCCCATCGGACACCAAGTTTTTTAAGTAGGGGTGGTCTACTGATATGGCCGGTGTAATATCATTTCGATGTATGCAGGTTCGAACCCCGTCGTGACTACAACTATTTCTTCAAAATTCACGTACATTTAAATCTCAAATAAGATAGAGTAAATCGCGTATTTACGTCTATCTTCCCCTAAAATAACCGTTCAATAATAATAATAATTGTTGTTATGTCTATTTTTAGACTTCGGTGCCGTCACCGTTAGTAAATTTAAATTCAATCTTATAAAATGCGTGTCGCGCCCACGCTTTTGTAATTCGATCCCTATTAGCTCCCGCACACTTCGCGGTTCTCAATAATATCTCGACCCTAGGTCGTCCCCGCGCGGAGCCCTCTTGATATTATTTACGCGATACAGTGACTCACCTACATCACTTGAACAGACATATGAGATCATCTCTCTCACACACGTGCACATATACACATGGTGGGAGGGTTTGTTTTTTCCCCTCATCGAACTGAATCGAATAGTTTAAGTTCGTTTCAATCCGATATACACGTATTCATTTGTGAATCATGCAATTTCGATTGTATGGTTCACAAATGTATATATGTATGAATAGCTTAGAATAGTTAGCTAGGACAGACGTGTCTTTTTCCAGGAAACAGCCCAAGCCGAGGTGTGCGTGCACCCTTGTGTATGTTACCCAAAACCAAAATCGGCTGAGTGCCCTAAGCGCTCATCCTTAGTAGTCCGGTGAAGTTGTAAAGACCTTGCCAGGTCAAAAGCATAGTCAGTTCGAAAAAAAAAAAAAAAACCA
>MU159234.1:164527-190008 GCA_015888305.1 Antheraea pernyi | reverse complement strand
TTCTTAATAATATCTCGAGCCTAGGTCGTCCCCGTGCGGAGCCCTCTTGATATTATTTTCGCGATAGAGTGACTCACCTACATCACTTGAACACACATATGAGATTATCTCTCTAACACACGTGCACATACATACACATTGTTGGAGGGTTTACTTTTTTTCCCTCAATCGAACTGAATCGAATAGTTTACTTCGTTACAATTCCGATATACACGTAGTAATCATGCAATTTTCATTGCATAATTCACAAATGCATATATGTATGAATAGCTTAGTACGCCTCGCTAGTCTGACGCAAGCCACGCAAGTGCAATACGGCTGGTCACGCTTACTAGCATCTCGTGACGCGAAATTATATATTTACCTCTTGCCAAAAATACCGCTCAATACGCCTAAAGAGGCGTTCACTTCAAAAACATATATATACTTGTGTATGTTACCCAAAACAAAAATCGGCTGAGTGCCTTAAGCGCTCGCCTTAGTAGTCCGGTGAAGCTGTAAAGACCTTGCCAGGTCAATAGCATAGTCAGTACGAAAAAAAAAAAAAAATAGGAACAATAGAAAAATGACCCATAGGTTTTATGAGCAAATAAATATACCCGATATCTAGGTAGCTTGGAAGAAACTTTTATAACGTTGAAACTTGCTAATAATGGTAATATTGATATTTGTATATATCCATTCTGGTATAACGTAACTTATTCTTCTTACCCCTTATCCCAACTAAGTAGGGTCAGTACAACATGTTTGTCATGTTGTGGTGTATGATTTAGCTTAATTTTTACGATCGACCTGACATCAACCCTCCTTGGGATAATTTTGTTATACCACTATATGTTTATGATTATTATGTATAATTACGAAATCTGATTTTTTAGCTTTAAAAGTTCCTGTAGGCTTTAGCTAACAAGCTTTAGTTTAAGGTATAACATAACAATTATGTTAAATAGCAATCAATCAATCATCTGAAACAGACGCACCGGCGAGTCGCGTTCCCTTATCAATGTATCTCCGATATTAAATCAGTTTCACAATGCCGCAGTGTATTCAAAAGATGCAAAAATAATACCCGAAAAAGTAATTTAACGGCCGGAGTATCTTACTTTCGCTAAATACACGTTGAATAAATTATATTTTAAGCTTTAAACTAACAAATATTATCAAGTTTTGAACAAAATTACCGATTTTGAACCTGTGATACAAATGTTTGGCCTCGCCCCTCACAAACACGCACAATAACGGGAAAACGTACTTTATTCATATTCAATGTTGTTTATGTTGTCTTTTCATTTTGAGGGGAGTAATTTATTGCTTTGCTCATTTTATCGTAAGTATTAGATAATATTTTGAACATTTGTGACTTTATTACTAGGTGTTATGGTTGTAATTAGGTTGAACTTAAAACTGTTTTAAAACTTTTTTCTCCCTTTCTTAGTAAACAAATAGCTACACATAAGTATATATTTACGCGTACAATTTTTAGAATGGATTTTGTACGTGACCCTTTATCTAGTTATTGTTGATCGAAGGCATAAGTGAAGTGGCGGGGCAATAACCTCACGGAACACGAATTCTGAGATGCCGCAAAAACTCCACGGAAACCGACAAGAGGGCCACCATCTTGTTAGAACATTGAAATAATCACAAGACATTGTAATATTATTACCTACTCGACAATGGCTGTAATAATGTGGAAGATTGGTTGCCAAAATTAAAATAAATGAAATAATATGTATATAAATCCGCGATTTTATCGGAAACAACTGTTCCGATTTCGATGGGGTTTTCATTGTTGGATGCTTATTTATTACTAGCTGACCCGGCTGAGTCTCAGTTATTATATCATTACATATTGATAAGAATCCATAATTGTTGTTGATAATATGACCAATAAGCATCACTTAACGATTTAATATTTTTTTAAATATAAATAACTACTTTTTTTGACTGTCGCTGACTTTTTTTGTAGGCATTATCAAGCTCTAACTAACTTTTCTCTAGAACTTAATCATATATCTGTCATCTTAAGGCTGCGTTCGTAAGAAACGTTTTCATTCGACCGTTTTTTCACCCACTTACTTTGCAATACCGACTACCACAAAAAAGTATTTTCATTTTTCGGGTTAACAAATAGCCTATGGCACTTACAAATATCGTGGCTTTCCAAAATCGATTTAGTAGTTCCTGAATTTACCCCTTACAACCTCACAAACTCACAAACTTTACCTCTTTATAATATTAGTATAGATAAGTGCACTGTTTTAAAATAATTTTTAATTAAGATGTTGGATTACACTATACTTACCATCAGACACAGTGGAGTCACTATGTCGTTTCAAAAAAGGTGATCAACATGTTAATTTGATCATATTATTGCATTATAAAGTATGTCAATGAATCTCACTTAATAATGTCAACAACTTCTGATAAATAATGGTTGTTATAACTTCTACTATTAACAACAGATAAGATAGGGTTGAAGATCAGATTGTAAGCATGTTATCTTGTCAGTTAAAATTATCTTTTTAAATAAACAATTCAATTTAAAGATTGCAGACATCAGATGCGCTGAAATAATACTATTCATATTCTTTTAATTACTCCCATAGATATAAATGTTGACCTACGCGATAACTTTATATAAAATTAATAACAGAATCTGAAATACCTACGAATTCTTTGCAATAGTTCGCATATTTAATAAAAAAACCATGAGGCAGTCGTACGGACTGCCGACAGAAATGAAAACTCGAAATAATGAAATAAATGTGTTCTCTTTTGAATTTTCATTATAATTATATGGTGAATGACAATATTTCAATTTCAGAATTTGTTTATTGAAATTATTAACATTAATATGGTTTTCATATTTATTGGGACTCGGAGCAATAATTATATACATTTTTATATAGCAAGCTAAGTAAGCGCAATACGGCCGTTTTGTTTCCAGTTTTTACTTCAAAAAACTGGCGTGAATTACGTCAGTAAACGCTGATAAGGAGAGGAAAGTGAAACTGGGCTGCGGTATATCAACATCGCAATGATCGAAATATAAACAATACGTATTGTTTGTACAACTTACATTTTGACATAATCGCTGCCGAATTTCATCAACGCACGTAGTGCTGTTGGCGCGGTGTAGAACTGCGACACCCTGTATTTCTCTATCAGCGACCAGTAGCGATCGTTGTCCGGGTAAAATGGAGTACCTTCGAACTGAAACATAAGTTATTGTTAAGACCGGTATTATTTTTCATTGATATTTTTGGCTGGCTTTGCCGGCGACTACGTCCGCGTGGAACGTAATGTAAAAAAAACAGTGATTAATAAAATAATTTGAATGTATTAAGTCCATTTACTTATCTACTTTACCCTCGAACTTAAGTCGCGTCTTCTTTAAAATTACAACTTTCGACAGACTGAACCGATTTTACTGTAACTAAGACTAAACGTTACTGATGCTTTATGATTTTCGTGGTGATGTTTTATAGTGAACACTGTACGTTAGCAGTGATGCGTGTTGAAACAAACAGACAGATAGACAGACAGACATTTCTAAAATTGATTGAAATGTATTTTATTACTTATTCCAAGACAACTACAACATTTTTTTTTAACAAAAATCTATAAGTACAGACAGATTAGATTTATATTCTTTTATATGTGTAGACAATAGAAGTGAAATATCTTACGGCACTTTAGAGAAAAATTTTCATCACGCGTTACGCTTTAAACGTAAGGTAAGTATATATTTGTGTGTATGTGTAAGTATTTATAGTACGGGACTTCATATGATATATAGTCTTTGAGCGAGCATTCTCATATATATAATTTAACACATATAATCCTAAGAAATTTAATAACGTACATGCACTGTTTTTTTAATCATGGCTTGCAACCATGACAATATGACCTTTACATTATATATTTGTGGTTACACATATATTATTTATAGTCGCAGTAACATAAGGTTATGCTATTTATAATTACGTGCTCGTTTTTATATTACTAGTATTCTCAGGGTCTTAGTAAATTTCTCGAGTATGTTATAATAATTGTATTTATACTATATATAATATATAAATGATATTCTATATTAACTTGATTTTTTTTCTCGAATAGACTATGCTATTGGCCTAGTAAGGTCTTAACAGCTTCACCGGACTACTAAGGCGAGCGCTTAAGGCACTCAGCCGATTTAATTTTGACAACTAACTCCAGAGTGCACGGCACACCTCGGCTTGAACTGTTGCCTAGTTTATGCATTTGACGTGTCGGATAATTTCTTTTGTCTGAACTAATTCAGTTCGATAAGGGAAAAAAATAAAACCCTTCCACTTATATGTGTAAGCATGTGTGCGTGCACGTGTATGGAGGTGATATGTGTAATGTTGTTGCAGTGATGAAAGATTTTGTGTCACTGTATTCGCACGAGCAGCATACTCAAAGGTTCCACGTCGAGGGAACGGGTCTAGGCTTGAGCTGCTGCCGAGTGGGGCCTAGTCTGGTGTGCGGGAACGAAATTTACTCCCTGACCACGGTGGCGTGGTTTCTGGTTATGCGGAATAATAAAAGATGTTTGATACTCTATCACCCAAAACTACTGAACGGATTTCCAAGATACTTCACAACAACATAAACAATATATCAGAATAGCACATATAGGTCAAAATATAACGATAACTGTTATCTAAGTTGCAAAAATTCTATCTAAAAAAAGCTAACTTGGCGTGCGCTCCTGAAACCTTTTCTGTTATGCGAAGACAATTTATAATGAAAGACACAAACCCAGACGAAGTTGCGGGCGAACACTACTTCATCATTTATTTACTAAAAGTATGAATATTACTATATCAATATATGTATACTAGCGGGCTGGGTGGACGTTGTCCTGCCTTGATAATAAAAAAATCTAAAATTCAACCGCAGCGCCACCTACCGGATCCAATTGTGAATCTAAACCATTCTCGGATGCACTGGAACACGCACACAAAGTTTTATTAAAATCGGTCCAGCCGTTTAGGAGGAGTTCAGTGACATACACACGTACAGAAGAAATGTATATATATGTATATATTGTGACAATGGCAAATAACAAAAGTCGTAACTGTTGAATCTCACTTATTTAAAAAATACAAACCGGTTATGAAATACATTTGCGTGTTAAGAGATCGGTCTCCTGATTACGTATAACACAAGAGCGAAGCCATAATCGAAACTGCTCCTAAAAATATCGGCTTTGAAGTATGACAAATATAGATTAGGTATCTATAGTCCGGTGAAGCTGTTAAGACCTTGCTAGGTCAATAGCGTAGTCAGTTCGAGAAAAAGAAAGATTAGGTATCAGCCGTAGTGTAAACAATAATGATTTTTTTTTTTCGTAGGAAGATTGCGGAATTACTAATACTAGTGGCCGCCTATTGTCTTTGATTTGTTTATTTTTGATCACATAATGGATATGAAATCTGGATGTGTGTTTGATATGTGACACGCGCGGTTTTATCCACTTGGCTACACCATTGTCTTAGTAGCGAATCACTATAACTTACTTTCTTTGTCACTAAATATGATAAAACAAAGTCCCCTGCCACGTTTTTCTGTTTGTTCGCGATGAACTCAAAAACTAGCGGTATGGCCCACGCCGCGGCACAGAACACAGCTCGGAGGGTCGGAGGCGTCTTTCGTGCGAGAACACTCCCTAGTGGAGTGGTCGCCGAGGCACTTAACGCACCTGGGTTTCAGGCGACAGTTTCGTGCGGAGTGTCAGTACACCTGGCAGTTGTTACAAACCGGTTATGAAATACATTTGCGTGTTAAGAGATCGGTCTCCTGATTACGTATAACACAAGAGCGAAGCCATAATCGAAACTGCTCCTAAAAATATCGGCTTTGAAGTATGACAAATCTAGATTAGGTATCGGCCGTAGTGTAAGCAATCACGAATATTTTTTTATAGACTTACTCGTAGGAAAATAGTGGCATTACGTATACAAGTGGCCGCCTAGTGACTTTGATATGTTTATTTTTGATCACATAATGGATATGAAATCTGGATGTGTGTTTGACATGTGACACGCGCAGTTTTATCCACTTGGCTACACCATTGTCTTAGTAGCGAATCACTATAACTTAATTTCTTTGTCACTAAATATGATAAAACAAAGTCCCCTGCCACGTTTTTCTGTTTGTTCGCGATGAACTCAAAAACTACTGTACGGATTTTCATGCAGTTTTCACCAATAGATTTATGAGGAAGGTTTAGGTATATAATTTGTAAATGTTTTTTTTATTGTCAGTGCGGAATTATGTCCACCGGGCCTGCTAGTACACTATAAATGCCTTATATCTGGACTTGTTAACTACTGCCTCGCGGGCTGCTGTAATTAGAAATCCTGATTAAATTAAAAAATACTTGAAATTTTATACGTTAGCATGGAGGGGGTTACGAGTATTGCTTACTTGTGCTTACCAAGGGGAGAGGTCGGTCAGGAATTTAAAAAATTCTGGTTACATAATTCTTGAACGGCCCCATAAGGGTATCATTTTAAAAGTATTTAATTATTTCCCTCGCATATATTACAAACGTATCGGATTTCAATTATTTTTATCGGAAATGAGTGAATATACTCATTACTACGATATTGATAAGTGGCTATTATCAAACTATGTATTAACATTTGAAGTAATAGTTCAAGGATATTAGAGACCATTGACAGATGATGAAAACGTTGTCATTTTTAGTCCTGTGTTGCCACAATTGCTGTTTCTTGCTTTTATTTTTCAATTTAATTTTGGATAGCATTTTCAATACTCTCAAAGATTTTAAATGTATTAATTGATTTAATAAACTATATATCGAGGGATTTACTATTGACTGACTACTGAAACCCCCGTTCTGAAACACCATTGGTTGAAGGTATCGACTGTTCAATATCTTGATTATTATTGGTTGTCAGCTTTGGCTGAAAGCCTGAAAACCCAACCAACGACAGGAGACTGGCCATCCTAGCTCAGCCACTTGGGCTAGTCACATCTACGGACAATTCGTCGTAGCTACCGTCGTACAGTTTTGTATTTCTGTATCAGCTAACGCTTGTATCCAATTGTTCTTGATGGATTGATTGATCAAACCATAACTATGACGACAATGACAGACTAAAATCCCGGCAAAACCTTCACACCAGAGTTATCAAAGTTAGGAAAAAAATTTCATACTCAAATTTTATTTTTGTCTCACGTAATTTTATATCAGTGGCATGTTCTAACATTTTTTTTTATGTTTATATCATAGGTGGCAAACGAACAAGTGGGTCACCTGATGTTAAGTGATCACCACCGTCCATGGACACTAACAACACTAGAGGGGTCGCAAGTGCGGTATATTTATAGACATAATACTCTGTTAAGGACAGTTCTGATGAACATTTAATGACCAACGTAATTAAATTATTTATTGTATAAGGCTTCATACTATATGTGTAAAAATAGCGTCGAAAACAGCTAATAATTTTTTCGTAGTACGTAAAAGATTAAGATTATTACTGGGATTAGTTTTAGGGGATAGACTATGGCAGACTTTTTAATATATATAATCCTGTAGTAAGTTATTGTTATGTATCTCATAAGGTTCAAATAGTGTTACCAGTGTAACCTGCCGAATACTTCTTACTATTTCATTAGCATACATCGACTCTTCTTTACTTTATGTATTTATGTGTTTAAATACCTTTTATATATCTAAATAATAGAATCTGTAACAAACTCGTCGTCCCACATTTTAGACTCAGTAAAACCAGAAGTAGTTTTTTAGGTATTAGTATAGGTATATTAGGTTTTACAAAAAAATTCCAAAGCATATTATCGTTTTGTCGGACTGTAACTTTAAGCACCACGTCAAGCGGGCTTGGTGTCAAAAGGCTATTATTGAGTGAAACAATATGTGAACGACGATGATATCTGAAATTGACTACCCTCTGTGCTTCCACCAAAAACGATTGCAACGTGTAATGTGTTGGAAATATATATTAAAAAGTTGAACCAGATCGAATTTCTTACCGGTTCTTCTCGATGACTGGGTTGTTCGTCTGAACCGGTGGTAATTTTGACGTACATAAGCGCATTTCTAGAGACTAAATCGTAAAAGTATTTTTGATTTTATCTCTACATGTATTATGTATAGACCTTCCGGAAGAAATTATCTGAATAATAGTGAAAACCGTATGAAGATCCGTTGCGTAGTTTAAAAAAACTAAGGTAAGACGCTTTTCTGTTTTATAATATTTTTAGACACAATGTGTAGAAGAGCGGGAGAATTTAATTAAATAAATACTTTCTAGATGTTTTAAAATAGCTATTTCTTACCATAACTGAGGTGGCAGCGTTCGCCAGGGGAGCATACACGACGTAGGTGTGGCCGGTAATCCAACCGACGTCAGCCGTGCACCAGTATATATCCTTGTCTTGGTAATCGAAGACGTAGCGGAACGTGGTACTAGCATAAAGGAGATAGCCCGCCGTGGTATGTAAAACACCCTTCGGTTTACCAGTCGACCCACTAAATTGTATAAAAGATATGTATTTGTAAATAAGTTTTATCGTGGTCACGCGTTACGCTTTAAACGTAAGGTAAGTATATATTTGTGTGTATGTGTAAGTATTTATAGTACGGGACTTCATATGATATATAGTCTTTGAGCGAGCATTCTCATATATATAATTTAACACATATAATCCTAAGAAATTTAATAACGTACATGCACTGTTTTTTTAATCATGGCTTGCAACCATGACAATATGACCTTTACATTATATATTTGTGGTTACACATATATTATTTATAGTCGCAGTAACATAAGGTTATGCTATTTATAATTACGTGCTCGTTTTTATATTACTAGTATTCTCAGGGTCTTAGTAAATTTCTCGAGTATGTTATAATAATTGTATTTATACTATATATAATATATAAATGATATTCTATATTAACTTGATTTTTTTTCTCGAATAGACTACGCTATTGGCCTAGTAAGGTCTTAACAGCTTCACCGGACTACTAAGGCGAGCGCTTAAGGCACTCAGCCGATTTAATTTTGACAACTAACTCCAGAGTGCACGGCACACCTCGGCTTGAACTGTTGCCTAGTTTATGCATTTGACGTGTCGGATAATTTCTTTTGTCTGAACTAATTCAGTTCGATAAGGGAAAAAAATAAAACCCTTCCACTTATATGTGTAAGCATGTGTGCGTGCACGTGTATGGAGGTGATATGTGTAATGTTGTTGCAGTGATGAAAGATTTTGTGTCACTGTATTCGCACGAGCAGCATACTCAAAGGTTCCACGTCGAGGGAACGGGTCTAGGCTTGAGCTGCTGCCGAGTGGGGCCTAGTCTGGTGTGCGGGAACGAAATTTACTCCCTGACCACGGTGGCGTGGTTTCTGGTTATGCGGAATAATAAAAGATGTTTGATACTCTATCACCCAAAACTACTGAACGGATTTCCAAGATACTTCACAACAACATAAACAATATATCAGAATAGCACATATAGGTCAAAATATAACGATAACTGTTATCTAAGTTGCAAAAATTCTATCTAAAAAAAGCTAACTTGGCGTGCGCTCCTGAAACCTTTTCTGTTATGCGAAGACAATTTATAATGAAAGACACAAACCCAGACGAAGTTGCGGGCGAACACTACTTCATCATTTATTTACTAAAAGTATGAATATTACTATATCAATATATGATTTATAATTACGTGCTCGTTTTTATATTACTAGTATTCTCAGGGTCTTAGTAAATTTCTCGAGTATGTTATAATAATTGTATTTATACTATATATAATATATAAATGATATTCTATATTAACTTGATTTTTTTTCTCGAATAGACTATGCTATTGGCCTAGTAAGGTCTTAACAGCTTCACCGGACTACTAAGGCGAGCGCTTAAGGCACTCAGCCGATTTAATTTTGACAACTAACTCCAGAGTGCACGGCACACCTCGGCTTGAACTGTTGCCTAGTTTATGCATTTGACGTGTCGGATAATTTCTTTTGTCTGAACTAATTCAGTTCGATAAGGGAAAAAAATAAAACCCTTCCACTTATATGTGTAAGCATGTGTGCGTGCACGTGTATGGAGGTGATATGTGTAATGTTGTTGCAGTGATGAAAGATTTTGTGTCACTGTATTCGCACGAGCAGCATACTCAAAGGTTCCACGTCGAGGGAACGGGTCTAGGCTTGAGCTGCTGCCGAGTGGGGCCTAGTCTGGTGTGCGGGAACGAAATTTACTCCCTGACCACGGTGGCGTGGTTTCTGGTTATGCGGAATAATAAAAGATGTTTGATACTCTATCACCCAAAACTACTGAACGGATTTCCAAGATACTTCACAACAACATAAACAATATATCAGAATAGCACATATAGGTCAAAATATAACGATAACTGTTATCTAAGTTGCAAAAATTCTATCTAAAAAAAGCTAACTTGGCGTGCGCTCCTGAAACCTTTTCTGTTATGCGAAGACAATTTATAATGAAAGACACAAACCCAGACGAAGTTGCGGGCGAACACTACTTCATCATTTATTTACTAAAAGTATGAATATTACTATATCAATATATGTATACTAGCGGGCTGGGTGGACGTTGTCCTGCCTTGATAATAAAAAAATCTAAAATTCAACCGCAGCGCCACCTACCGGATCCAATTGTGAATCTAAACCATTCTCGGATGCACTGGAACACGCACACAAAGTTTTATTAAAATCGGTCCAGCCGTTTAGGAGGAGTTCAGTGACATACACACGTACAGAAGAAATGTATATATATGTATATATTGTGACAATGGCAAATAACAAAAGTCGTAACTGTTGAATCTCACTTATTTAAAAAATACAAACCGGTTATGAAATACATTTGCGTGTTAAGAGATCGGTCTCCTGATTACGTATTACACAAGAGCGAAGCCATAATCGAAACTGCTCCTAAAAATATCGGATTTGAAGTATGACAAATATAGATTAGGTATCTATAGTCCGGTGAAGCTGTTAAGACCTTGCTAGGTCAATAGCGTAGTCAGTTCGAGAAAAAGAAAGATTAGGTATCAGCCGTAGTGTAAACAATAATGATTTTTTTTTTTCGTAGGAAGATTGCGGAATTACTAATACTAGTGGCCGCCTATTGTCTTTGATTTGTTTATTTTTGATCACATAATGGATATGAAATCTGGATGTGTGTTTGATATGTGACACGCGCGGTTTTATCCACTTGGCTACACCATTGTCTTAGTAGCGAATCACTATAACTTACTTTCTTTGTCACTAAATATGATAAAACAAAGTCCCCTGCCACGTTTTTCTGTTTGTTCGCGATGAACTCAAAAACTACTGTACGGATTTTCATGCAGTTTTCACCAGTAGATTTATGAGGAAGGTTTAGGTATATAATTTGTAAATGTTTTTTTTATTGTCAGTGCGGAATTATGTCCACCGGGCCTGCTAGTACACTATAAATTCCTTATTTCTGGACTTGTTAACTACTGCCTCGCGGGCTGCTGTAATTAGAAATCCTGATTAAATTAAAAAATACTTGAAATTTTATACGTTAGCATGGAGGGGGTTACGAGTATTGCTTACTTGTGCTTACCAAGGGGAGAGGTCGGTCAGGAATTTAAAAAATTCTGGTTACATAATTCTTGAACGGCCCCATAAGGGTATCATTTTAAAAGTATTTAATTATTTCCCTCGCATATATTACAAACGTATCGGATTTCAATTATTTTTATCGGAAATGAGTGAATATACTCATTACTACGATATTGATAAGTGGCTATTATCAAACTATGTATTAACATTTGAAGTAATAGTTCAAGGATATTAGAGACCATTGACAGATGATGAAAACGTTGTCATTTTTAGTCCTGTGTTGCCACAATTGCTGTTTCTTGCTTTTATTTTTCAATTTAATTTTGGATAGCATTTTCAATACTCTCAAAGATTTTAAATGTATTAATTGATTTAATAAACTATATATCGAGGGATTTACTATTGACTGACTACTGAAACCCCCGTTCTGAAACACCATTGGTTGAAGGTATCGACTGTTCAATATCTTGATTATTATTGGTTGTCAGCTTTGGCTGAAAGCCTGAAAACCCAACCAACGACAGGAGACTGGCCATCCTAGCTCAGCCACTTGGGCTAGTCACATCTACGGACAATTCGTCGTAGCTACCGTCGTACAGTTTTGTATTTCTGTATCAGCTAACGCTTGTATCCAATTGTTCTTGATGGATTGATTGATCAAACCATAACTATGACGACAATGACAGACTAAAATCCCGGCAAAACCTTCACACCAGAGTTATCAAAGTTAGGAAAAAAATTTCATACTCAAATTTTATTTTTGTCTCACGTAATTTTATATCAGTGGCATGTTCTAACATTTTTTTTTATGTTTATATCATAGGTGGCAAACGAACAAGTGGGTCACCTGATGTTAAGTGATCACCACCGTCCATGGACACTAACAACACTAGAGGGGTCGCAAGTGCGGTATATTTATAGACATAATACTCTGTTAAGGACAGTTCTGATGAACATTTAATGACCAACGTAATTAAATTATTTATTGTATAAGGCTTCATACTATATGTGTAAAAATAGCGTCGAAAACAGCTAATAATTTTTTCGTAGTACGTAAAAGATTAAGATTATTACTGGGAGTTAGCTTTAGGGGATAGACATAGACTATGGCAGACTTTTTAATATATATAATCCTGTAGTAAGTTATTGTTATGTATCTCATAAGGTTCAAATAATGTTACCAGTGTAACCTGCCGAATACGAGTACTTCTTACAATTTCATTAGCATACACCAGTGTAACCTGCCGAATACTTCTTACTATTTCATTAGCATACATCGACTCTTCTTTACTTTATGTATTTATGTGTTTAAATACCTTTTATATATCTAAATAATAGAATCTGTAACAAACTCGTCGTCCCACATTTTAGACTCAGTAAAACCAGAAGTAGTTTTTTAGGTATTAGTATAGGTATATTAGGTTTTACAAAAAAATTCCAAAGCATATTATCGTTTTGTCGGACTGTAACTTTAAGCACCACGTCAAGCGGGCTTGGTGTCAAAAGGCTATTATTGAGTGAAACAATATGTGAACGACGATGATATCTGAAATTGACTACCCTCTGTGCTTCCACCAAAAACGATTGCAACGTGTAATGTGTTGGAAATATATATTAAAAAGTTGAACCAGATCGAATTTCTTACCGGTTCTTCTCGATGACTGGGTTGTTCGTCTGAACCGGTGGTAATTTTGACGTACATAAGCGCATTTCTAGAGACTAAATCGTAAAAGTATTTTTGATTTTATCTCTACATGTATTATGTATAGACCTTCCGGAAGAAATTATCTGAATAATAGTGAAAACCGTATGAAGATCCGTTGCGTAGTTTAAAAAAACTAAGGTAAGACGCTTTTCTGTTTTATAATATTTTTAGACACAATGTGTAGAAGAGCGGGAGAATTTAATTAAATAAATACTTTCTAGATGTTTTAAAATAGCTATTTCTTACCATAACTGAGGTGGCAGCGTTCGCCAGGGGAGCATACACGACGTAGGTGTGGCCGGTAATCCAACCGACGTCAGCCGTGCACCAGTATATATCCTTGTCTTGGTAATCGAAGACGTAGCGGAACGTGGTACTAGCATAAAGGAGATAGCCCGCCGTGGTATGTAAAACACCCTTCGGTTTACCAGTCGACCCACTAAATTGTATAAAAGATATGTATTTGTAAATAAGTTTTATCGTGTTAACTTATTAGTGTATTCGATGGAAATTACAAATTTTCTATGCCCCCTTAATAGCTTTCTTTTGATGAATAGGTATATAGGTTTGGCGTATCGGTTTATCTATCAAAAACGGCACGTCCCGCATGACGATCTAACTTTGTTTTTTAGTAAATTATGTCCTTTTTATTTTTCATGAGTTATTTTCTTTTTGTTTTCTTTGAAATACAACAAAAAAAAAAAAAATAGAAATTATAAGAGTTACATATTTCATAAAGTGTATCAAGTGGCAGCGTTCGCCAGGGGAGCATACACGACGTAGGTGTGGCCGGTAATCCAACCGACGTCAGCCGTGCACCAGTATATATCCTTGTCTTGGTAATCGAAGACGTAGCGGAACGTGGTACTAGCATAAAGGAGATAGCCCGCCGTGGTATGTAAAACACCCTTCGGTTTACCCGTCGACCCACTAAATTGTATAAAAGATATGTATTTGTAAATAAGTTTTATCGTGTTAACTTATTAGTGTATTCGATGGCAATTACAAATTTTCTACGCCCCTTTAATAGCTTTCTTTTGATGAATAGGTATATAGGTTTGACGTATTAGTTTATCCATTAAAAACGGCACGTCCCGCATGACGATCTAACTTTGTTTTTTTAGTAAATTCTGCCTTTTTTTAATTTCTTCCGGCCCAGATTTTTTTTTTTTTTTTTTTGAAAAAAAAAAAAAAAAAAAAAAAATAGAAATTATAAGAGTTACATATTTCATAAAGTGTATCAAAAAATTAAATTAAATCTTACTAAAAAATAAACTTTGTCTAGCGACGGAAATAATTTAATATTTAATGACCAGTCTAGTATAAACATCGTTTTGTGAAATGTATGTTTTAATTTTTAGTACAATATGTATTTGTATTGTAATTATATTTATGTGTTAATTTTTTTGCCCAAGATATATACGGTTAGATTAAATAAATGCCTTGAGGCATTAAGCTCGCCAGTGAATTTATTGTAATATCAAACTTTTATTATATATTTTTTCATCAAATCAAAATTACAAATTTTCTACGCCCCTTTAATAGCTTTCTTTTGATGAATAGGTATATAGGTTTGACGTATTAGTTTATCCATTAAAAACGGCACGTCCCGCATGACGATCTAACTTTGTTTTTTTAGTAAATTCTGCCTTTTTTTAATTTTTCATGAGTAATATTGTTTTCTTTGAAATACAAGTAATATCGTAAACCAAAAAAAAATTAAGAATGTTAGAATTTGTGATATGTATGTTTTAATTTTCAGTACAATATGTATTTGTATTGTACATGTTAATTTTTTTAATATTCACACTGCTCATCATAATACATTAATATTTTTTGCCCAAGATACAAAGGATTAGGTGAAATAAATGCCTTGTGGCATTAAGTTCGCCAGTGAATTTATTGTAATATGAATCTTTTATTATATATTTTTTCTTATACATAGCATAAAATATTAAAAACATCAAACTCGCCTTGTGTACAACATGAACAACGGGTCTTCGGCGTCCATCCATTCTGGGGGGCAAATAATCGACTGCCCTTCCACTACATCGTGCCACCAAAGGTCCCGTCCTTCCGTCCAATTGTACTAAATAACATTAAACATCAAGGAAATAAAATACCAAATTTTTTGTAAAACAAGATATAAAACAGATTGATGTATCCGAAACTTTGTAACAACATGAGTTAATATATTTAAATGAGAAAAATATTAATAACCGAACGTTTCAATATATTATTTATATGGTAAATTAGTTTCAAATACAGCACGAATTTATTCTTTAAAAAAAAATTACTAACAAGGAGGCTTATATCGTCGGGTACATCACTGCAGGGTGTCACTCTTTTCAGATGAGAAACCACGATACACAATTCAATCTTATGATTGTATTCAGCTTTTGCCTTTATCAGTGCCTCGTCGCACGTCTGCTTCAACAATAGCAGTTTTCCACCACGCCAGGCCCCGTCGGCTGTGACAACCGCTTTGGCCTTGGAGTCAGCCATGCGCTCGGCTAAAGAATCTGACGAGAAACCTGCAAACTAAATGAAAAAAACGAAAGTTTCTTTAGTTGGTTTATTTGTAGAGAAATCATATGTTTATTTAAATCCTATTCTTTACTAATGATACATATTATATACACTAGAAAAACCGCGCAACTTCGTCTGCGTGAAATTGACTACCTACCGGTTCCAATTGTATTTCCAAACTCGAAAAATCTTTAAAACCCTAGAACCCGATTACAGCGACTTCCACCGTTTCCAACTGTGAAACCAAACAATTCAGGGACTCACTCAAACACATACCTAGTCGTTTCGATGAGATGCACGTAGTGCCAAATATCATTCAGCTACATTAATAAATTCGTTTTCTTTGAAATACGAACGGCCGTTGAATCATTTGGATATTGCTCATACTAAAATCGCGAATAACAAATGGGAGAGTGTTAGGAAGGTAAAATTTGGGGTTGTAGGTATCTTTTGATGGCAAATAAAAAAAACACATGAAATAAAAATTGACAAAAAAAAATCTGGATAGGGACATCCTAATCACCTAGAGGTATAAAATATACTTTACGACCAATTCTCATACCTACCAAATATACATTTAAAATTTCATAAAAATCGGTCCAGCCGTTTCGGAGAAATTCAAACACTAACACACGAGATTTTTATATATTAGAAGATATTATATACATATAATACATATTATATACATACAAGAAAGTTTGCGAAGATGAATGGACGGAAAAACTACTGAACATTTTTTTTAAATATATTCAGTAAAGTAACTCGTATATCATGTATATACTCATGTATCAAATAGGTTATAATTTAAAAAGGTATTGTTTAAATTTAACAAAAGGTAATGATAACTATTAAGTAGGTAAGTTTGAAAAAGTCCTGCCTTCTCAGAGTTATTTGGGTGTGCGTTGTATGGTAATGATGCATTAGAGTTACATAAATACAATGCATGGTGTTTTTATCCATAAAAATGCAAACGCAGATGAAATGACGAGAGGCTGTTAATATTCATTTTATTTCTATTTATCATAGCGGCACACTATGATAGCCCATTTGACACATTCCAATAGCGACGTGAAATGTCGATTTACTTTCGAAAAAAATAATCAAATGCAAGTAGCATTTATTTGCATTAAGCATTGACGCGTGTTTGCCGGAGTTGGTTCTTTAATGGTTGACTATAAATTTTATATTATTTCAGATTTCTTCACAAATATAAATATTTATTAAAATTTGAATAAATTTATCTTTATATTTAAGAATATTAAATATAATTCTTTTTTTTTTTAAGTGTAAGCACAATTCAAACCAAAAATAATGGTGACGTATTCTCATTCAGTGAGATATAGAACACCATGTTTCATGAAAAATACAAAGAGGTGTCGGTCATTACAACAGTTTTTAACTTTTTTTGAAGTGAAAACTTCTAAAGGCGCGTTGGCTTCTAAAGATTGTGCAGCGCATCATGTTTGATAAATTAATAAATGCTATAAAAAAGTATATAATTATAGATCGAGTGATTTACTATTGACTGACTACTGAAACCCCCGTTCTGAAACACCATTGGTTGGAGGAATCGGCTGTTCATACATCTTGATTATTATTGGTTGTCAGCTTTGGCTGAAACAACTGAGGCAACCAAGGACGAGAGACTGGGCATCCTCGCTCAGCCACTTGGGCTAGTTACATAAACAATTCAAAAAAGAACACAGTTTAATTTTTTTTAATATTCCAATGGTGGCAAACGAACATGCGAGTCACCTGATGGTAAGTGATCACCGCCGCCTATGGACACCTGCGACATGAGGAGAATCCAGGATGCGTTGCAGGCCCAAAAAAAAATACATTGTTTTGAGTTTTCACTTTTGCGGCATTCATTATGACTGCCTCGGCTTTTTTTACACTAACTCGGCAAAACGAGTGCACAGAACCTCATGGAAAGTACGGTACAGTCAAAAAAGAAAGACTACTGTCGGTGTTAAATAGAAACGGCAGTCGTCGCTATCATGCCGACGAATGTGGTTGGCGGACCACGCGCACGAACACTCGCACCACAACGTCCATTATTCAAAATCGGATACAAGAGTTCTATGTGAGTGGTCTTCGCGAAAGTTACGATTTTTTCCTGGCGGTTTTACGAGCCCCAAACCTAAGATATTCGCGACAAACCCTATCGTGCAATCGTGCTGTACACGGAACAAACAATAACCAGCGCCTTGGAAACCCAGTATCAAGAATATTGCGGCTCGACACCTCGAGAAAGCAGGTACGTCACCACAATATTCCTACGATACACGCTTGTATCCAATTGTTCTTGGTGGATTTATTGATCAAATCATAACCATGACGACAATGTGGATGACGACCTTTTATGTGTACACCATTTTACTCTCGCCTCGATATATAACATATGAGTCGGAGGTGATATGAACAGGAAAATAATGTATGTGTTCGAAATCTCCAGTATAATTCTTGGGGAAAATTCTGAAAACATAACCAATTTCACACATTCATAATCAGAAATAGTGAAAATCCTTCGAATAATTACGTCATTCTGAATATATTGTTCCTCTGACTTTTCAACCTGGATTTTATAGCTGAAAGAGATGGCATTGAAGAGGAGTTTTTGAAGGATCTCAAAATTCATGCTTGGTTGTATTATTTCACATCGACCTCACTTGTGTACAATAACCGAACTATATTACGTGAAACACTACCAATGTTACAGTCCGTTAGTGGTATCCGCCGCGTAGCTTAGAACCCTCTTTAATATATATTGTATACCTATAAGATGTGATAAGAATTCTTCAAATCTCAATAGTAGGTCTGAAGATGAACTAGTGTTCAAATAGTATGATAGTTCAAACAAACAAAAAACAAATAATGTTGATTTTCCAAATATTCGGTTAAATGAGGAACTCCATAGACGTAAAAAAAATTACTTGTACATTTTAAATCATAGTAATTTTAATGTGGTAACTATGAGGCAATTTCCAATAGAATCCCAGTATTTAAATAGTACAGTAGCTCTGAAAGGTACAGTGTTAAAATTCAAAGTGAAGTGATCATAGTAGATAGAGAATTAATAATATTTGGTAAGTTATCCAATAAAACAAGCAAGATTAATTTCTAAAAAGTAGAAAAACCCAAACCCAATTTATTTTAAATGAATGGGAAAAGTATCGTCATTTATGCACAGCTAAACGGCATCGTAATATTTGTTTTCATAAATGTTTCTAGTCTATAAAGTAACCATTTGAACGATATGCAAGTTAAAAAAAAGCGAATTTGGTAAATAACGGACACCCTAGTATGTGTTAAGTTAATGAGTACACTGTTGTGCCATTGTATCGCGTTAGTAGCGTACTCCAGGGTTTTACTCCGATGGATGCAACCTAGGCTTAAGCTGCTGTCGAGAGAGGTCGCGGTGTGTATACCGGAGCGAAATTCACCACCAGACCACGAAAGCGTGATTTGTGGTTAGGCTGAAAAATCTATATTGTACAAAGGAGTTTGCGTCTTAGTATATGTCATTTTCACGATCACAACCAAAGCTCATATATAAAAATACATTAAACAGTTTGGGCTCGAAATTGTACCAAAGAAATAAGTATATCAATTTGTATATATAACCAGCTGTACACAGACTTAACGGAGAGTGAAATCAATTGTTAACAAAAAGTGAAGCCGTTGTTCATGTTACTATCGGAAAGTTAGCCTCCGTGGCGCAATTGGTTAACGAGTTTGGATGTTAACAGAGGGTCGATAATATGGGTCATTTCCTTTTTAATCCCTTGGCTGATTTTTTAAGAACCGAATCTCAAAATAACGGATCCTGTTATTATTATTTTTTTTATTTCACCTCGAAATCTGTAGATTTAATGATTTAGTAAAAAAAGTTCGTATAAATAAAAAAAAAGAATAATTTTACAATAAATAATTTGTTATTTTATTTGTTATAAACCTGATATACTTATAAGCTTATGCTGGCAAGAGTCTGTTGATCTGTGTCTCATGAGGTCTACATTCGTTTATATGTGGCTTAATATAATGATTTTGGACAGGCCAGAAGGTAACTCGGCACTATGATCAACCCCTGTATCGCGAAGGAGTGTATAAATATAAAATTAACGGACTGAGCGCGTACATTACAAACAAGTTATTGTTATGTATCTCATAAGGTTCAAATAATGTTACCAGTGTAACCTGCCGAATACGAGTACTTCTTACAATTTCATTAGCATACAACGACTCTTCTTTACTTAATGTACTTATGTGTTTTAGTACCTTTTATGTATCTAGATAACAGAATCTGTAACAAACTCGTCGTCCCATATTTCAGACTCAGTAAAACCAGAAGTAGTTTTTTAGATAATAGTGTTAGGTTTTACAACAAAGTTCCAAAGCCGATATCGATATTACAATTTAATAAATAACTTCAATTATTTATCAATTATTAAATTACATTGACATAGCAACGTACAGTTTAATGTGATTTTAAAACTCTAAATTAATCTATTGTGATAAATCAAGTGTAATGTAATACATACATAATTTATGTGGAATGCGCAAATCCTATTGCGTTTATGCTAACTTATTACCATGCAATTTTGTATTCTGACTGCACAAACAATCAAGATTATCTATACTTATAATAAATATCGTAGATTTTCCCTGTTAGAACATGCTTAGAACGTGCATAATTTGAAGAGTAATGTACCAAATTGAATCAAATTTTTATATTAATACAGTTGTGAATTTATGGAAAATGACACTTAGATGAGAATAAAAATACCGGACTACGTTTAATTCAGATAAGTTATGTCAGTCATTGTTTTTAAACGAATTACAAAGTAACCAGTACATGGTTCGCTAATTCGTTGTTCGATGTGAAATTTCATATTTTCTACTTAATCCCTATCCCGTGATACGCAGTCTAGACCATTCTTAGGTTCAATCTCATCAGGGTAACCGACATTGGCTTTCCTGGCATCCGATGGAGAAAGGCGGACACTCGTGGCCATCTGTTAGAGATACCTGGAGCCGCCAGTGGCCCTTGCATTGAAGGTCAGGGAGGTTGTCCCAGAGGGTGTTAAGGTGTCTCGGAAACCAGCTGTGTCCGTTAAGTTACGTCCGCGTTAAATGACAATTAAAATTTCCAATTTTTCTCTCCATAAAAATCTTCCTCAGAGTTCAAGAATTAAATTTAAAACATTTACTCGAATTGGTCGAGTTTTGCGTTTGGGAACATATTTTGCGATTCATTTTTATTTACATAGACTAGCGATATGATAAGGCCCAGGAGGACTATGGACGTCCGAGGTTACGTGTCCAGTGGTAGCGGCCAAAAAGCGGTGAAATTCCTGCCACCTCGGTCCCAGAGGTGCTTCAGGTGTCTACAGGTCGGACACCTGGGCACTAAATGCACCTACAAAGTTGACTGTAGCCTTCTTTGCTATAGGTGCAGTCAACCAGGGCTCAGGGTCAGCGGATGCAGCATTGAACCGTACTGTGTGGCGTGTGCTGCTACGGGGAAATCCGCCGGCCACCGAGTGGGAAGCAGGGCTTGTATAAAACCTACGCCCCACCTAAGACTAAGACTAAAAACCTGGTTAGGAGCAAGAAGGCAAGGAGTCACAAATGTCTTCCCAATCCTCCACGACATCGGCCGCCGTCACGACGCAGGTGAGTTTTGCAGTTGAAACGGAGTGTCCGTAATAGCGACGCTCCGTTATCTTCAGGGAAACCTCAACCACTGTGCCAGGCCATCTTCTATTCCAAAGCATGGTGCAGTGGTCCATTCATGTCGCCGTGATGGCCAAGCCATATTTCATCCCACCTGGGGGCAACTGGGTGGGAGACCTCGATGGCTTGGTGGCTTTAGTGTCCCAGCCCGCTGCTGGCGCCCCACCCTTCACTAATATAGTGAGGGGGCGGGGCATTGCAGCGACACATCTCGGTGACGTGATAGTGGTGGGGGTATACGCTTCTCCAAACAGAAGTCTCGCCGACTTTGAGAGATTCCTCGGAGATCTGCAAATGGTCGTCAGTCATAGTCGGCCGCACCCAATCCTAGTGCTCAAGGACCTCAACGCCAAGTCGATAGCATGGGGTTCCCCAGCCACGAACGGAAGTGGAAGGGCCCTGAAGGAGTGGGCTATTCATACTGGTGTACTCCTTCAAAACCGGGGGTCTGACAACACGTGCGTGTGGCAGCAGGGCAGATCGAAAATCAACGAAACATCGTGTCCGGTGTTCCGCAGGGGTCTGTCCTGGACCCTCTCTTGTGGAACATCAGATACGACTGGATGTTGCGCAGTGCGCTCCCCGGCGGCGCCAGCATGGTCTGTTACGCGGATGACACGCTGATGCTAGCCCGTGGGAGGACGCACAGCGAGGCCGCGACGATCGCTACGACGGGGGTCGCTCAGGTCGTCGACAGGATCCGGTGTCTGGGATTGGAGGTGGCATTGCGCAAATCCGAGGCCGTGTAGTTTTTTGGCCCCCGGAAAGCGCCACCTGAAAGAACCCAGGAACCCAGATTCTTGTAGGAGGCAAGTCCATCGACGTCGGGTGGAGTATGAGGTATGTCGGCCTTCCCCTCCCCACCTGGAAGCGAGAGCCCATGCGTCTTTGTATCACCGACGCGTGGAGGCGCTGGAGAGGGGTCAACGTCTAGCGCCTGGAGAAATCGAGGTGCAGCTCCACCAGGTCTTAGTGGTGGATGAGTGGTCTCGACGACTTGAGCGACCTAGCTGGGGCGTGGTAACAATCGAGGCTGTTCGATCAGTCATGGTATCACCAGGCGACATGGCACCCTGAGCTTCCGGCTGACACAGGTGCTCTCGGGGCATGGCTGCTTTGGGCGCTACCTGTGCCGCATTGGCAGGAAGCCATCACAGAGCCTGCGTGGATGATTCCACGCAGCACACGATGAGTGAATGTAGTTACCTACCCATACATTTTCAGAATCGGCATATTATGCAAATTAATAAGATTTAATTACTCTATTATCACTTGACTATAAACAAAAACATTTTTACGAAACTTGCGCGCCTTGATTAATGTTCTCTTGGTAACACAACATCGTAGGAAAATACAGACCTTTAGATTTATCAACATCTGTAATCATCAGTACGTCGTAGCAATTATAACTATTATATTATTACTTTATTCTTAAGGAATACTAAATACAATCAATTTGAAGATATTGAAAAATAACATATAATATTAGGAACGGCTAAAATTGGATTTAGCTCATTGTAAAATGTAACGACTCAATTATGTAATGAAATATATATGTAGTCATATTTACAGACAACCACGGCATGTTCCAATAATTAATTAAATTTCAACAAAACTAAGTATTTCAATATTTTACAGATGCAAAATTCTAGTATTCTAGAGGTTAGGTAGAAAGAACAAAGAAACAGTAAAAAAGATATAGTCTGACCAATATTTTATTCCAAATAACAAGATTTTCATGAGAAAGAAGTCGGGGTCACCGGCTAGTTAATATGATTAATTATGCTATACCTCATTAAGGTTTCTTTGGTAGAAACCGTATTATTTATCACTTGTATTTAGTTTGTTATTTTAAATTAGCATACAAAGCAACGATAAATGTAATTTACATCAGGGAATAATAAATATGAGGTAACCGAAACATCGTCGAAAAAAATACAATTCATGAACTTTAAAGAAATCCGGATGAACTATATATTCGGATAAAATATTTGTTATTATTATTAAATATTTCAGCTATTCAATGTACATGTTATTGGGTTATGATAAAATTAATTTTCCATAAAATGAATAACCGCATAATATAAATAAAAACATAATTTTCATAAACGAATCAATAATTTCAGAGATTACTTCCTATATACTTTAACAGTCAAGCTGATCTTGTATTATGGTTGTTTACGCAGATCTAAACTTAAAAAAAAACCAAGTGTTTCAAATTTGAGATTAGTAATAATATATATCAGTTTTAAAAAGTACCTATATAGATCTACTCTTAATTTGATAAAAAAAACTATAGGAAGCGTTACAGTAATACTATACAAGTGCGTACCATAGCCTGTGCTTAACGTTATCTCAGTTTCCGCATTACGGAGCATTGAACATTGAAATTGTCAACTACCTATTCAACAAGGGCAGTATTAAACTAGAGGATGCGTTTTCTAAAAAAATTGGAAGATGGAAAACAAGTTTCAATTTAAACTCTTAGTCTCAGAGAATTTATTAGTACTACTGGTCATCCTGTGGTCAAAATATGACTAACATTCATTATTTATTTAAATTTCGGTGTTGTTTTTTTGTATCTCGTAATTTGTGAACTTGCCCAGGAGGCCCACTACGAGTTATCTCGTTCTTTCTTTAGTTGCCAAATTTGTACAGTTACGAGCTTCAGGAACGCTTCACTAAAGCGAAGTAAAAACATCAAATTAGGCTTACATGAACTTCTGTGCAGTATGTTTTTCTTCCAAATACAACATTTTTTTAACTTCTTCATTATTACTATTTACTATAATTATCATTTTTAGCAATATAATATCATAAACAAAAATGGCTTTCAAGGTCAGTTTCCTTGAATGTCCCGTGGCAGTCAACATATTAAAGACCCCCTATTTAGAGTGCAAATCAGCACTCCTTGTTCTGAGAACCCAGACGCCACGTTTGTTCCGATAAGCGTATCCTGTGCGCGATGTTATGTTGATTCCAATTTAGAAATTACTTTGAGAAAAAAATTGTAAGAGAATAAAATCTCTCAACAAAAAGAAAAATACCTTTTAAAGTCCTCCACTTCTCACTACTTGACTAGGTACTATATTAAAAAAAAAGAAAATCGGTATTTTTTTTTAATGTCATATGTGGCAAACGAACTGGTGGGTCACCTGATATTAAGTGATCACCACCGTCCATGGACACTAACAACACCAGAGGTGTCGCAAGTGCGTTGCCACCCTTTGGGGGTAAGGGTTAGGGGCGGGAGAGGGGAGGTGGGCCTTCGGCGCTCTCACTGACCGAACGAAACACAACAATGCAGGCATTGTTACTTCACGTCGGTTTTCTATGAGAGGGTGGTACTACCCCGGACAAGCCAACCCATTCATGCTGAAACCAGTAATAGTTTCAGCGTGGCTCTAACTTGACTAACAGATGATAAAACCGTACTGAACTATTGTCTTAGCGTATTTAGATCTTGCTTTAGAAATATCTAAGCAATCTATTTATAATTATCAGATTATATAAAGGTGAGTTTGAGAGGGTTTACAGTCTGGTTTCATTGAATAAACATTGTTATAAAATTGGTATTTTTGTTTTAGATATTGATCAGGTTTTAACTAAGTTCGTGATCATTATCTCAGGAAATAGCAGTGAGAGGAAGGAAGTCTTAAAACTGCGAAGTGACAAGGTTATAAAAGTGAACTACTTAGCTCGACGTCCATCTAGATAATAGTGTAGTATAAATGATTAAAGTTTAACGGTCTATGTTGTACACACTTCCGGAAGTATTTTTTCAATCTCTACATATAGAAAGTCTAGCGCAGTAACACAGACCAACGTGGACCCTTATAGTCTAATTTATTTAT